>OY747132.1:10000-167652 GCA_963556465.1 Berberis vulgaris
GTGTTTTAGTTGATTTCTAAGGTTTTGATGCCTAACAACTATAACGAAAAGTTTTGTTCTTACATATTTTGCTTGATTGGGAGTGGGACACAAACACACATTATCATCCACTTTGAGTCTGTGTGTGACTTAGCAGCTCATGGAGGGTCTAACATTAGATAAATGAGGCTCTATTGGTAGCTCACAACTCATTAAAGGTGATTCATTAATAAAAGTAGCCAAAACTGCCTTCAAGTTAAACTTGGACTTCGAACATAGAAAACGACTCAATTATTTTTGTATACGGCACTCATATTAGACCCAACATTTTCTCAGGTCTATAAACACCAACTTGCGGTGCATAGACACCTAAGCTGCCTAATGAATGAGTCTAGACTACCCATGTTCAAAGGCCTATAAGAGTTGTCAGGGGACCAACAAAACAGTGGAACAAAAATGTTAGGTAATGAGACAGATTGACAGTCTTGTGTGACAAATATGTCAGATAATGGGAGCAAAACAATTTCTACAAATCCGTGGATGTCTTGTGTGACAGAGATGTAAGGTAATGGGAGCAAAATAGGTTCGATACAAATCCACACTCCACGCACACACACTGAATCAAAATAAATCAAATCAAAGATAAAAAAAAAAACTTGAATATTTGGAGACAGAAAACAAGGATGAATGAGAAAAACAAGATAAGTCACTACACCAAAAATACCCATCAGCAACGGTTTGGAACCGTGGGGGTAACCAATTGTCACGGCTTATAGCCGTGGGCAGTAGAGGCGTCGCTAAATTACCATTAACGGCTACAAACCGTGGCAAAACATATTAGCAACGGTTTTATGCTCGAGGACGGTTGATGATTTACCCACGGTTCTAAACTGTTGCAAAAATGGTAGCCACGGTTTTAAGCCGTGGCCAGGACTAGCCACGCCTTAAAACCGTGGCAAGATATGGGCACGGTTATAAGCCGTTGCAATAGTTTTAGCCACGGTTTTAAGCCGTGGCAAGCCGTGGCAATTTTTTTTATTTATTTATTTTTGCTATCAAATGACTTTTTATTACATCTTATAGGTAAGTATAATTCAGCACGTGCATCAATTCTTGCATCAGGTAAGTAAAATTTAATATGACTTTTTATTAAATTTAAAAACAGCATTTACAACCTCTGATCAGCAAATTCCAGCAATTGCTTTTAAGCAATTCATTACAGCAGCAACATTTCACTACACCAAAAGGCTTGTTTAGCTACGGGGAGGTGGCCTCGGCTCTAAGCCGTTGGTTTAATTGTCACGGCTAAAAACCGTGGCTAAAAAATAAAACCGTGGCCAAAAAACACTACACCAAAAGGGTTACCACGGTTTTAAACCGTGGCTATAACTGCCAACGGTTTATAACCGTGGCTAAAACTGCCAACGGTTTAAAACCGTAGCTAAAAAAATTTTCACTTTCGCGCTTTGGAGGGAGCAGTTTCACGCTTTGGCGAAAAAAAATTGGGGAAAAACAGACTCTCTCCGCACCTCCTCTTCACAATCACTGATTCTCGAAGCAGAGAAGAAGAAGGAGAGGACGATAGAAGAAGAAGAAGGAAAAAAAAAAGTTTGAAAAGGTAAGATCTCCTTCTTCTTCTTTAGATCTCCTTATTGGCTGCTCGAGAATAAATAATGACTTTGATTGATTCTGGGAACGTTGAACCCTCTGAGTTATTGGCTGATATGGAAAATCAGATAGTACAACCAAAAGAAGAGTCCCTCAGCAGAAAATATATAATGTTAGCTTATGAAGAGGTGAGTTGGCTTGAAGACTACAATCGGGTATTTATGTTTCTCTTTATTAATCGTTTTATAAAATTAGAGAACTAATCACCGAGATCATATAGATCAGGGATTTGCAAGTTTTAGCGTTTGTTGGGTCAGATGCCACCCAGTTATTTTATCTGGTTAGGTATGATAATTTAAACACCTTATGTTGCCCTTGCTGTTTTGGCCTTGATTTGATTAGAATTTGTTTAGTCAGAGATTATTCTCAGTAATTTAGCTAATTACTTATGGATTCATGTGCTTCGACGCATGTTTCGAGTTGTTGAAAGTTCGATTCTTAAAATGCTCTATTGGGTGCATGATTTTTACATGTTGTAGTTGGTGGATCCACTGGTATGAGTAAGTTGTTCATAAGGTTTTAGTAGATCTTTAAAGGATTCTATTTTAAGGAGAGTTCTTGAAATTTTTAGCGGATTTTGTCAAAGAACTGTATTGTGGATGTATTATCTTTCACTTTTGAACTTGGAAGAATTAGAATTCTAGGCTATATATTTTTGGGCTAGAAAGAGGGGAAATGCTCTTGTGACTTTCTAGTAGAGAATGAATTTCTAGGGTTAGGGTTATGTTTAGGTTAGAACTTTGGTTACTGGGTGTTGAATGTTTGATGCTTTTTTTATCTGTCCAGCTGTTTTTCAATGACATTATTATTGTTTGCTAGAGATTATGAGATTTTTCATTTTCCTGCTGCAGGTGGGTATGGCACATTGGAGGAGCTCTTGGAGGTCATCACTTGGGATCAACTTGGCATCCATGACAAACCTGTAAGCAACCAAAACCAAATCAAAAATCCAACCATGGAGTCTTGGTTTTTGTTACCATCCATGATTCAGGCTTACTGTTTACTGTTTTCTCTATCGTCTAACAACACTACCGAAAGAGAGAGCACAAACACTGAGAAGAGAAATCATGTCTTCTCCAAGCAAACGCCGAGAGATGGATTTGATGAAACTGTAAAGTCTAATTTCTCTAATACCCATTTTTTTTTCTTCTCTAATTGTGTGTATTTGATGTCTTTTTTAGTGTTTTAAAGACTGAGTTTTTTTTAACCCTTTTTTGTTCAATCAATTAGGATGATGAGTGACTACAAGGTGGAGATGATCAACGATGGCATGCAAGAGTTCTATGTGGATTTCCATGGACCTAGTGACAGTAAATCATCAAAACTTTTGATTTTATGTTTCATATTTGGTTTGTTCTTAGTAAAAATATGATTTTTTTTATGTGTTTTAGTCTCTGAGTAATGGGTAGTTGTTGTTTTTGAAGTTTTGTGTCAATTAATCATGTTGATCTTGAGTAGATGTTCAAAGATTTGTGGGTATTTGTTGTTTTGATTCAATCATGTTGATCACTATTGCATGCTTTTCTGTACTGGTGGGGGCAAAGTTATGGACTTTTCAATTAGATTGATTTCTTGAATTTTCAAAGTATGTTAAAGTCTTGTAGAATACTAGAACCTCATTTGTAATCTAATGGTTTTGTGCATTTGAGTCCATGATAACATGGTCTTTCTGTATGGTGGCATCACCTGTAGACTAGTTGTTTACTTCATTTCTTCAATGTCCATTTTGCTTGTGGGTTGGATGTGGTATTTGCAGTTTACACAGAGGGATTGGTTTATTCTGTTAATGGGTCTTGGCAGGTCCTTATCATGGAGGGGTATGGAGGATAAGGGTAGAGCTCCCTGATGCTTATCCCTACAAATCTCAATCAATTGGATTTGTTAATAAGATCTACCACCCAAATGTTGATGAGATGTAAGCCTATTGAATCTTAAAACGCCGTGTTTAGGTTTTGAGTTAATTTCAAGTGGTTGTGATTTGTCTATCTACGTAAGGAGAAATGTTATAACTGAAAATGTTTCATTGGGTTTCAAATTTCAGGTCAGGCTCTGTTTGTTTGGATGTTATCAATCAGACCTGGAGCCCCATGTTTGGTAAATAACAAACTAGATCATTGTCTTCTTTGAATAAGATTGTTATATTTTCGTCAAAGAATTAAATATGTTTTTTTTTACACGGGCTGTAGTTCGTTGGTCATGTTCAGTTCCTGACAATGGATTTTATATGTTTCAGATCTAGTAAATGTCTTTGAAGTGTTCCTTCCACAACTTCTTCTATACCCCAATCCATCAGACCCATTGAATGGAGAGGTTGCAGCCTTGATGATGCGTGATAAAGCTACATTCGACCAAAGAGTGAAAGGTTGTGTTTGTATATCTTCTTTGATTATAAATGTTTTGCGTGCTAATTTGATATGATTGAAAATGTTTTTATAGATCTACTTTCATTACTCAAATCGAATAAGTTTTCCAAGTTAAAATATTTGCAGCTATCATTTTACTTTCTTTAGATTTGAAAAAATCAAGTCAATGGAAGAAATGTGCCTTCTTCTTCATCTCCAGTTATTGATCCATCTGATGTCTATGCTGCAGCCTCTGGTGGTGGATTGCTTGGAGGAGTTGTTGCACCTCCCTATGGTAACCCAATAAATTGATCTAGGAGAAGATAATTTTCCATCATTTATGATCATCTTCTCCTTAATTAATTTTCTACTAATTATGATGCTACTTAAGTTTCTATTCATGTAATTAAACGTGGTAGTCTAACTTGATCAGCTTGCTTGCTGTAGCAAGCAGCTCTTACTAGCTTCTTGTTTCTTTGGTTCCTTTTCTTTTAAATTTTATGCAAGGAAGCAAATAAAGCAAGCAAATAATTCTTGTTATGTCATATAAGCTAAAAAATTATGTTTAAATAGAGATCATATAAGCTAGTTTGAATCTGTTCTTTATTTTATTTTTTTGTACTTATAGTGTAAACATCTTTTCTTTTGTACCTCCTCTGTCTTGTGTATTCTTTGAAAGAGGTTGCATATTTTTCCTTCGCTCTTACTATGACTTAGGTCTGAACTGGTTGATATGGTGTAGTGTTACAAGCCCCATCATCACCAGCTGCTAAATGGTTTACTGCAAAATCAGTGAAGAAGGTAAATTTGTTTGTGGTTATGTAGCTTGTTGATACAGCAGGGAGGATTTTGGAACTTATTTTGATATTGGAGCAGGTCAGGTAAGCAAGTATTAACTTTATTCTAGTCATTCCCTGCTGGTTATGTAATGAAGTTTTTCTCTATTTTGTGTTAATGTCTTTGATTAATTCACTTGATTGAGATCATATCTTTAATGGGTTTTGGTTATTTTTTAAATCAGTAATCAACAAGGATCTGCAGCTTTTGACATTATCTCTATTCCGCTTGCCCGTCCCGTTTTAGGCATTATCTCAATCCAACTTGGATTAGTGCAAGCAATAACATTTAATGCTTCCTTGTTGACAGGAATTAGAAGATCCTATTATTTTAATTCACGAGAAGAAAATTTCAAGCATAAGTTCTATCGTTAAAGTACTAGAGTTGGCTCTAAAGGTTAGTAGTTCTTTTAGCATACCACATACATTTTATTAACTTCATTGTGCATAATTTTTGCAGAGTTTTATTCTTACCATATTTATTTATCTTTCTTGTCTGGGTTTTAGAGGCAAAAACCTCTATTAATTATTGCTGAAGATTTGGAGATTGATGTCTTGGCTACGCACATTTTAAATAAGCTCCGACTTGGACTCGAGGTAACATCATACAGCTGATATCTTACTTTTCCTTCAAATCTTATTTTAAGGATCACTTGCTGATTGGATGGAAAATGTTTGCTATGTGTAGGTCTGTGCAATTAAAGCTCCTGAATTTGGAGAAAATAGGAAAGCCAACATGCAGGATCTTACCACTCTGACTGGTGCTACTGTGAGTATATATCATCTTAGTTTTTGGATCTTCTTGGGCTCTTTTTTTCAACAGTTGACTTCTTCTTGGCTTCCTCATCTCAAGAAACATTATTCATATCCTTCGTTTCAGCTTATAAGTGAAGAGCTTGGTATGAATCTTGAGGAGGTGGAGCTTGGTCAGTTAGGCAGATGCAAAAAGGTGACTATATCAAAAGATGACACTGTTGTTCTCGATGGGGCTGGTGACAAAAAGGCAATTGAAGAAAGATGTGAGCAGGTATATTAGTGTTAACCGATGTCCACTTTATTCCCGTTTGTGTCTTCTTTGGATCTTTGGATTCTTGATGGTAGCCTATTTACTTCTGTGATTTGTGTTTGATGGCATATTCCTAGATAATTGATGCCTCAATTCTTTGTTAACAACTGAGATCTGGTATAGAATTGAGTACTTCTGATTACGATAAAGAGAAGTTACAAGAACGACTTGCAAAGCTTTCTGGCGGTGTTGCAGTTTTGAAGGTTCTTATGCCAGATTCGATGTTATTTATTCACACTGGTGTGTTATGTAGCGAATTTCTCAATTCATATTGCATTATTATTCACTATGAACTTGGTGTGGGCTTCATTGCAGATTGGTGGAGCCAGTGAAGCTGACTGTTGGTCTTCATTATTATTTATTCACACTGGTGATACATACTTGTTGGTCTGACTGTCACATCTTAGTGATTGCTGCAGATGCCAGTACACTCAATTGCTTCCAATGCTGGGGTGGAGGGTGCTGTTGTTGTGGCCCATTTGTTGGAGCAGGACAGCCCTGACCTTGGATATGATGCAGCGGAAGTGATTTCACATTAACTGATTGATCTCATATTGTTTTTGTTGATTTGGTGATCAGATGAATATGTAGACATGGTCAAGGCTGGCATTATTGATCCATTGAAAGTAATTAGGACGGCATTGGTGGATGCCGCTAGGTAATAACATATTGATTTAGAACTTGGCCGTTATTATGAAGATTTATTTTTTGTTCATTTTTTTGATGCATGGTTGGCTTGCAATGTTTCTACATTGATGACAACGACTGAGGCTGTTGTGGTAGAGCTCCCCAAGGACGATAAGGATGTTCCCTCAATGGGAGGTGGTATGGGCGGCATGGATTATTGAAGGATATAAGAACAAAATTGACAGGAACTGTGGAAATATGCATTCTTTTTCCTAGTCGGAGAAAAAATCACATAGAGGATGTTTAAGATATATATCTGTCTCTTACATTGAGCTGATTCTGATGCTACCTTGAAACCTGTTAGGAAAATTCATACATATTCTGTAATTTGAAAATATCCTTATTTAGCTTTCTTATTGAATACAATCCATTCCATTTACTGTCATCAATCCAGAATTACAATTACAAGTTCTTCAGTCTGTAATTTCTCTTCATTGCCTATATTGCATCACTGTCAGTAGAACTGCATTGGCTTAACACCGTGACCAAAAAACAAAACAAAAAAAATTTGAATTTTTTTTACTAGCCACGGTTAAAACCGTGGCTAAAATTTTAGCAACGGTTTTAAGCCATGGCAAGTCTGGCCACGGTTTTAGGCCGTGGCAAGTCTGGCCACAGTTTTAGGCCGTGGCTAGTACTTGCCACGGCTTAAAACCGTTGCTAAAATTTTAGCAACGGGTTAGAACCGTGGCTAAATCATCGACCGTCCTGAACATAAAACCATTGCTAAAATTTTAGCCACGGTTTATAGCCGTCACGGATGATTTCGCGACGCCTCTACAGCCCACGCCTCTTAGTCGTGGCCATCGGTTACCCCCACGGTTCCAAACCGTTGCTGATGGGGAAATTTGGTGTAGTGTTTACAATTCATTACAGCAGAAATTTAGATCATTCACAATTCATTACAGCACGTGCATCAATTCAGATCATTCACAACCTCTGATCCGCAAATTCCAGCAATTGCTTTTTCAGCAAATTCAATAATGCGCCCTTCTTCGTCAATTTTCATCAGACCAAATGCAATGGCACGTTGTTCATCCATTGGCAGCGCAACAACAGTGATGTTAGCATTTGTTTCTCTATGAGCTTGAATAAACTTCACATAGTCCATACGGTATAGATGATCTCCAGCAAGAACCAAAAACTCCATCACACTGTGCTCTTCAAAGAGCCATAAATATTGTCTTACAACATCAATAATAATTGGACTTAATTAGTAAGAGTAAAAATAGTAGTTAGAGCATTATTAGTCAATTAGGATTAGGTTAATTAGCTTGCCAGAGAAGTTAAGAGTATTATAAATAAGGCAAGGGATTGTTCATTGTTCTTATGTTGATGAATGAAAGAATAGTAATTTCTTATTTGTTTTCAATTAGCTTTTATCATAGTTATTTCGATTCTTGTTCGTTTATTTTAATTATTACTTCATTTATTTCAATTTATTTGTTAGTTCTAGCACTAACACATGCTCTATAATTTTGACAATGGAAATGTTATTCCCCAAGCCTCAAGTCCAAAAAAGAGATATGTATACAGAATACTTACCATGACCCCTTCTACTTGGAGTATTGTCTGTTTCATAGGTTCTAGAAGAGGTCGCGGAACTCCAGCATCAACCAATTCCATGACACTAAAAATGAATCAAGGAACATGTCAGTTGAACCTATACGCATAAACCCTCCTGCTGAGCTGGTTAAACACATCTAACAACAACTAAACCCAATAACGCCCAATGTTCAACCATAATGCCACATAGAATGAGCACAACAACACTAATGGAGTGCCTCAAAGAGAAAAGCTGGAGAATAAGCTGTTACAGCTGAAGCGTAAAAATTCGAAATATACACTAAACCTAACAATAACCCATTAAATATTATATAATTAGCAGTAAACTGAGAAAAAGCTAGAAAAATACTAAAATGAAAATAATCAGAGGTAGAATAAAATAGCAATAGGTACACTCATTTATGCCCCCCAAAAGAACTGAAATATTATTTGTAAGGCCTTAGCCATAGGTAAATTGAAACAAAGTTGGGCTAAGCCTGGACCTTTGATATAATAAAGTTGAATCTGATAATTGTCATTTGTCCTTCACATTACTAAGTAGTGCATTCGGTGAGTCAATAAAACTATTAATTTCTCACCAGGGTTTATGGGTTCACAACTTGATAGAATATCATACACAGTGCCTTATACATTTTCCCCTTTAGGGTCAATTATGATTTTTTTTACAAAGTGCATAAAAGAACACATGAATATAGATACTAATAACAAATATCAGGAAAATACAGGAATTCACACATCTGATATCCCGATTCAATTCCAACTTTTAGAATCATTCCTGATACCACAAGCCCAGCTAGGGGATCTAGAAACTTCACTCCAAGAATAGATCCTCCTACAGCCATGATCAGTATGTTAAAATCAGTTAAAACTAAGCTACAGGGGGTGGCTAGTTCTATTGCCATCTTGGAAAACTGCGGAACAGAATGAACAGACTGAAAAGGAAAATGTAGTTGAAGCTCACAACAGCCAAGAGATTGACAGACTATACCAAAGCCTAAGGCATTGAACAGCTCCTGAAGTTCCATAGGAACATTTTTAATCTAGTATACCCCTAAATAGGGCAATAAGCACCCTTATTCTGAAAAAGGGTGTGTGTGTTGCTTTTCCTAGTATAGGGAAGTATACTACTGGACAGTCAGTAAACATATGCTATAAAAGATGACTTTTCTTGTAGTGATATATCTTTCCAATTTACTACTGGATAGTCAGTAAACATGCAAACCATCTTGCAGAATATAGCACTTGCATTCTGAATCGACAAGATAAATCTTATCAGCCAAGCCAGTTAAAGTTAGAATTTCCAAATAAAGCTCATATTGACAAAAATTGATTAGCAATGAACAACATGCCACGCACAAATACCTTCCTGTTTTTGTAAAAAAACTTAAAAATGGATTTAGTGGTTGTCCAAGCACTATGAGATTTTTGTACACTATCAGTAATATGACTATGTACTGTTAATTATCATCAAATATCTTTAAAACTACCTTCCTGTTTTGCCTGTAAGCCATTTGACCTGTCAACTCTTTTCCATTTTTAATCACAAAAACCTGCCAATTAGATAAACATGTTAGAATAAAGAACAAGCTGACAATCAAGCGGCATGCATCAAGTAGCACAACAAATACAAAGTATGCTTACGAAAAACTTTATAAAAGCTACAATAAAAAATTGGTAGTTTGGTACATAACTATACCCTATCCCTAATATACTCAAAACAATTATAAAGAACTCAGTCATTCTACAATACACATATAAAGGCCAGTGAATGCCTTGGCTTCCCCATACAGAAAACCAAAAACAAACTGACAAAATCCTCTTTCTACTCTAGGACCTCCAAATCACACCCTAGAATAGGGTGCCTATTAAGGTGTTTGGACCCTAATTGCTCCTGATTATAAAGCAAAATTCTACTCAAATATGAGGATTGAGCAAATTCTGCACATTGTGTGGTCAACCATGCTGCAGACTTGGCATTATTTCTGTTAATCAATCACAATCAGAAGTATAAGTCCTACATTTTAGTTTCAAGCCAAAATGACAAAAACATCTATAGGTCCTGCTTAAATGTTCAGGTTCATTAGAAAAATTTTGATCAGTAAAACAAGAATACTCTTGTATAATGTGGTTAAAGAATTCATAAGATAAATGAATATAAGTAATAATCAAAACTGGTTTCAACTGTGTATTTGAATTGCAATCCGATAAGAAGTGTCGAGTTTTCACTTACAATGCAATTGTTTCCTTGAATTTCAGCAACTATCCCCCATGTACCTCTGTCAATTGTTTCACTTACAAAATCTGCAGTAGAAAAGTCAAATAATTAGGTTAAATGAAGAAATTATAACCGAGTACTTCAATAGATGATCTGCAGGAGTTAAGCATGTACCTGGTTGGTTGGTACAATACCCATTATCTTCCGTATCTTTTGCAGACAGTAAGTAATAAGAAATGGGAAATGTCAAAAAACTGAACACTCATTTAATTTTTGAAAAATTTACTAGGCATTTTTCAAAACAATATCACCCTTATGAGCAAGTCTCCAAACACTGAGAGATTATAAGACTTGAGTACATAGCATGCTCAATAGTAAAGTTTCCATTGCTTAATCAAAGCATCAGGATATCATATAATTTCTGGAAGAGCAATCAAATAAGGAATTTCTTAGATTGTTTCAGCGAACTAATCAACAGAAATGAAAAAGGTGAAGCCAGATAAAGGAGTGATGGTTATGTTGAAGTTTGCCTTACCTGAACGCCGGTATCAAATTCCAACAAAATGTTAGGAATCGAAGCAATTAGTTGGTCCTCTGATTTGGAATAAAATGCACCAGCGAGATCATTCTGGCCCATATCAAACATATAAAGCCCTTCCTGAAAATAAGATTCTTGTGGGAGGTACTTAATTAGTTTCTTACCTACAAGAAAATCAAAAGGTTGGAGTCATTTAGAAGAATTTACAAGGACTTGTTTCTTAATGCTAATGTCACAGACTAATTTTTGCAATTACAACTTTTTGCTCTCTTTGAGACAGCCCCTCTTGTGCTAGGATGATGTTGAATCTAATAAGAGATGTGGTACACATCCTTGTAGTTTCAACAACACCTACAACTCCTTGCCAAACATCCAGATATGGTGTACCTTGCATATGGTGTACCTTGCATGGAATGTAGGACGCCGAGGTGGTACTGTACTTGAAATTTCACTAGTATTCACATTCCTATAGAGCATAATAAAAGTTCAATCTATTGCCAACAAGTTCACTCAAGGCTTCTTCTCAAAAAAAAAAAAAAAAAAAACTAGAACATACGAACCTAACAGAGGGATCCGGAATTTTGTTTTCAGTATCAGTCTTTGCAGTAGCTGCACTATTTATGCTCGCAGATGCAATTGGTCCATTCGTAATTGGGGACCGAACTGACTCTCCATCCAGTGGTGTACCATGATTGTCTTGGTTAGCTTCTGGAAAAGAACCAGATAATGGAGGTGCGCTGGGGATATCCTCCACAGAGAGCTTCCTACTTTGCAGGCCACTTGCATGGAAATCCTACAAACATATATCCCATGAGTTATTTAAGTACTAGTAAAGACCATCTAACTTGAACCAAGGTTTGAAAAAACGAGGGAGGCGTAGGCCTCAAAATGGGCCTCAAGGTGAAACACTAACATTAAAATGCAATATGAGGTGCTCATTAGTCGAATGCATTACAAATTATGTGCTTTTTTTTTACATAAATTCCTACCAAGTAAACTGAGAAGGATTATTCAATGAACCAAACTAGTAAAGGGTATTTGAGTTTGTCATCATATGTTTTAGATTTAGACTACATATTTAGTAAAGGAATTTACTAACTTGCAAATTGGAAAACTTGAAAAATCTTTCATTAGTAATACTCACATCGATGTTTTCTTGAAATTGCATGTTGTTTGTTGAAGTGTCTTCTCATAACCAAAATTGAAACAACTGCAGTCAATGTAACTGAACAAGCAATGGCTCCCAGTACAAGGCCCACCAATGCACCTTTGCTGACACCCGATTTTGGAAAATCAATAAACTCTGCATCGGAAATAAGCTAGATTTATGTTGGGAAGAAATGTCTAGCTAAAGAGAGAATCAACCTTGTCATGTTGCTAAGAAGTATTACAATGTAAAGAATAACATCAAATATCCATTATAATCTAATAGGACTAGCATCAGTGGTCTCATACACAAGGAGGGAGATAGAAAAAAGAGACCACCATTTGTTGTGTGGTGCGCTCGGAGAAACACCAGTACATAAGAAGATAAACTTAATTGAGAACTAATTAATTCAAATAAAATTAACAACTTAAAGACAACGATTGCAAAGAGAGACTACAAAACTAAAATTTATATGTAATATTATAAGCCTACATAAACATAACTTCTAATGCATTGATATGAGGCCTGATAGAAACTCATATCCTCCAAAAACTAGACTCTTCTAAGCAAATCACTGCAGCCTAAACAAGGACAGTGGATGGCGGCAAGTGCAGCTAGCATGCAAACTATTCATAATAAAGATGCAGTTCAACTGTCTACATTGCAGCCCGACAAAATAAAATTAAAAAACACATATTGTAAAGAAAGGAGAGAAGAGAATTGTTTCTTCAGCAAGTGTCTCTCCATTGTCGTTTTTATTGATGATTTGTTCACTTCATTTTGAAGCTTCAGGAGGTTCAAAGAAATGCATTAAATTGACACATACAGGCTGAGTAAAGTTCTCAACTAACTTCATCTTCGTAGAAAATTATATACAAGTCAATTTTTTACAAACTTCCAACTAAAATTTGACAATCATTGCAAGAGAATTTTTCTGCTAGAAAGCAAACTATTATGTGTTTGTACACAGCTAGGAGGTTAAAACAAACAAGTTAGATCGGCTAATGGTATAAGGATCTCCTACAAGTAGTGACTAGTGTTTATGCCAGGGGTAGCTGGAGGTTTTCATTTCTTTCATTCTACTTGCATGATATCCACATATCTGAAATACCAACCTGAGTTTCCAAGTTTACAGTTACGTAGTCGGGCCTTGATAAGAGGTGTAAATGCAAAGTTCAAAAAAGTCGATCGTTCACAATCACCAAAAGGATTCCTCAAAACTGTCAAGTATTAGTAACTATTCTACGAATTCAACCTAATACTGGTCTTTTACGATATTAAATAAAAGTTTTCTTACTTAATCAACTCCTATAACCAAACATGGAAATTAGGGCATACATACCATCATCATCATAAGGCTCTAGGAGAGTGAAATTGAGAAGTTCATAAGGCCCAAAAGTGGCACTACCAGGAATTGTCCATGATGAGAAAAAATACCTTAATCTTCGAATTTCACTATTATTAAAGGTACTTGAATTGTACGCCGGAAACAGCTTCAAGTACATCTTTACTCGAGGGCCTTCTTCCCAGATAAATGAATTGATAGATAGCTGATAACGATTTAATTTAACACCAGAGGTCAAGTATGCTTCAAATGTGCTTTTATATGAAAAGAAATCTGAGAATCCAGGGATCTTCAGACGATATCCAACTCTAATAGGAGCAGCACAAAAACAATCCTCAGGAGCATCTTTAACATATTCATAGTGTTCAGGGCACGATTGATTATGACAAGTGACGGGGGGGGTTATGTTAAGCCTCTTGTCACATTCTCTCCTCCCTGAGGTCCACAGTACTGGCCTATGTTGAGTTGGTTGGCACGGGTACACACGGGATTTCCTTGAAGCCTGAACATGAAGTAAAGTAATGATGATGAAGATTAAAGCAAAAATTATCTAATCAGAAGCAATTGATATAAGCAAATGCCAAACTAGAATTGAAATCTTCAATCCAGCATAAACAAGACAACTTGAATAAAGGTTCCAGTAAAAACAGTCAATATGGATAATATAAATGAGTGTTGAGACACACCTAATACTAGCATTTGTAGGGGGGTCAAGAGTAGCAGAAATATCTGAAAGCAAGTTGTTCAGGAAATCCCTGCAGAACAGAAGTTCATAGCAAAAATTCATTATGCATATTCACATACAACCCTGCTAGATAAAAGCATAATAAAATCCCTCATCAACAATGATAGTTAATATTCATCAACAATGATAGTTAATAAAAGCATAATAAAATCTCTCGTGCTCCACAATTGCCATTTAGAGATAAGACAAACTTGAGATTTTTAATCCCTTTCGGTTTTGAGGCCAAAGCCTTTACCATATTATTTTATGAATGTTGAGTCTAAATGAAATATTTTTTCTTGTGGTATCGTACCAAATGGAGTCAATGGGTTTTGAGGCTAAACTATGAAACTTAAGGGTTTTTGGAGCATCTTTACAAAGATATGAGTACCATGCAATTTTGAGGTTTCAAATCTATCAGTGGCTTTGAGGTTTGAAATTATAATATTGGTTCACTAAAGGCAATGGTTTAATTTTCGCATGTGTGCTCAAGTATTAAGGCTACAAAATCATTCGGCCATCAGTTTTGATTAGTTGTCGATACCATATATTTATAGTGTTTAAACCATTATGGTTTTGACGTCAAACCTGTACCATATGGTGGCTAAACAGTACACAATGAAATCATGGGTGTTGAGGCTAAACTAGAAAATTCTAAAGATTTATTGGTGCATCTATATGTAATTAAGTGTATGTTGCAATTTTAAGGTTTCTATTCCATCAGACCTTTGAGGTTAAAAAGCTAGAAAATTTGTGCACTAAGGGCTGTTATGGATTAATTATCACATTTAGTGCTTGAGTATTGTGGTTACAAATTTCATTTCACATCAATTTTGACTATTTGGAGATAACCCATATTTAAGGTGTATAATCCATTGTGGTTTTGTCGTCAAACCTTGTCATATGATTTTCTAACGTTGAGGTTAAATACTATAAAATGAGACCATGGATGTTGAGTTTAAACTACAAAATCCTAATGGTTTATTGGTGTATCTATATGTAATAAAGAGTATTTTTCAATTTTGAAGTTTCAATTACATCGTTGTTTTGAGGTTAAACACTATATTATGGGTGCACTATTGGCAATGATTACTATCAAATGAGTGCTTACGTATTAAAGCTACAAAAATCTTTCATGCATCAATTGTGACTAGGTTTTGATACCACAAATTTGAGGTTCGTAATCTATTGTGGTTGTGAGGTCAAGCTGGAGAATATGACTTTGTGAATGTTCACTTTAAACTTGAATTTTTAAATGTGGCGCCGAGGTGAAAACCATACCAAATGAGCCAATAGGTGTTGTAGCTAAACTATGAAATCCTAGAGGTTTATTAGGTCATGTAAAAGGAGATAGGAGTAATATGCTACAAATGAGTGCTCAAGTATTAAAGCTACAAAAATCTCTCATGCATCAAATTTGACTAGTTGATACCACAAATTTGAGGTTTGTAATCGATTGTGGTTGTGAGGTCAAGTTGGACAATATGACTTTGTGAATGTTTAGTCTAAACTAGAATTTTTAAATGTGGTGCCAAGGTGAAAACCATACTAACTGAGTCAATAGGTGTTGTAGCTAAATTATGAAATCCTAAAGGTTTATTTGGGCATGTAAACGGAGATAGGAGTAATATGCAATTTTGAGGTTTGAATCTATTATCGCTTTGAGGTTGACAACTATAAAATTGACGTCAAACCTGGCCGTGTGATTTTTTGATGTTGAGGTTAAATATTACCAAATGAGACCATGGATGTTGAGGCTAAACTACAAAATACTAATGGTTTATTATCGTATCTAAATGTAATTAAGAGTATTTTTCAATTTTGAGGTTTCAATTACATCATTGTTTTGAGGTTAAACGCTATATTATGAGTGCACTATTGGCAATGATAGAATAACTACCAAATGAGTGCTGAAGTATTAAGGCTACAAAAATCTCTCACGCGTCAATTTTGACTAGTTGATACCACAAATTTGAGGTTTGTAATCTATGGTGGTTTTGACGTCAAACCTGGCCATATGATTTTTTAATGTTAGAGGTTAAATATTACAAAATGAGACCATGAATGTTGAGGCTAAACTAACAAATCCTAATAGTTTATTCGCGTATTTATTTGTAATTTTGAGGTTTCAATTACATTATTGTTTTGAGGTTAAACACTATATTATGGGAGCACTATTGGCAATGATAGAATAACTATCAATTGAGTGCTTAAGGCTACAAAGATCTCTCACGCGTCAACTTTCACTACTTGTTACAAAAATTTTGAGGTTTGTAATCCATTGTGGTTTTTAGGTCAAGTTGGACAACATGACTATGAATTTTCACTATAAACTTGAATTTTTAAATGTGGTACCGAGGTGAAAACAATACCTAATGAGTCCATGGGTGTCGTAACTAAATTATGTAATCATACAGGTTTATTAGGCCATGTAAACAAAGATAGGAGTACTATGCAATTTTGAGGTTTAATCCATCATCGCTTTAGGTTAACAACTCTAAAATTGATGGAGTTAGGATATTGTCAAATTAGTCGTAACATGAAGATTTAAGGTTTGAGTTTAAATAATCTATCGCTCTTCAATTTTGATGAATTGGTTGAGGTTTTTAATACATTGTGATTAGTTATGGACTAAGGATATTTCTGATTCGTTACGACATTAGTTTCAACTTTGAGTTTAAATAATCTATCGCGCATCAATTTTGACCAATTGGTGATACCCCATATTTGAGGTTTTTAATACATTGTGTTTTTGACGTAAGACGTGTACCAATGTTGAATGTCACTGTGGGTGTTGAGGCTAAACTACAACATCCTAAAGGTTTATTGGCCCATGTATTCTTAAATAGAAGTATTTTGCAGTTTTGAGGTTTTAAATCTATCATGGCTTTGAAGTTAAATGCTAGAGAGATGGTGCTAATTTTGGAATAACTATCAAATAAATGCTTAAGTTTGGAGGCTACAGAATCTCTCGTGACCCACAATTGCCATTTAGAGATACGACAAACTTGAGATTTTTAATCTCTTTCGGTTTTGAGGCCAAAGCCTTTACCATATTATTTTATGAATGTTGAGTCTAAATGAAATATTTTTTCTGGTAGTATTGTACCAAATGGAGTCAATGGGTTTTGAGGCTAAACTATGAAACTTAAGGGTTTTTTGGAGCATCTTTACAAATATATGAGTACCATGCAATTTTGAGGTTTCAAATCTATCAGTGGCTTTGAGGTTTGAAATTATAATATTGGTTCACTAAGGACAATGGTTTAATTTTCGCATGGGTGCTCAAGTATTAAGGCTACAAAATCATTCGGCCATCAGTTTTGATTAGTTGTCGATACCATATATTTATAGTGTTTAAACCATTATGGTTTTGACGTCAAACCTGTATCATATGGTGGCTAAACAGTACACAATGAAACCATGGGTGTTGAAGCTAAACTACAAAATTCTAAAGATTTATTGGTGCATCTATATGTGATTAAGTGTATTTTGCAATTTTAAGGTTTCTATTCCATCACGCCTTTGAGGTTAAAAAACTAAAAAATTTGTTCGCTAAGGCTGTTGTGGATTAATTATCACATTTAGTGCTCGAGTATTGTGGTTACAAATTTCATCTCACATCAATTTTTACCATTTGGAGATACCCCATATTTAAGGTGTATAATCCATTGTGGTTTTGTCGTCAAACCTTGTCATATGATTTTCTAATATTGAGGTTAAATACTATAAAATGAGACCATGGATGTTGAGTTTAAACTACAAAATCCTAATGGTTTATTGGTGTATCTATATGTAATAAAGAGTATTTTGAGGGGAACACTATAAAACAGATTATTGGTGTTGTGTTGTCCATTTGACCATTTGAATATACAATTTTGAGGTTTCTAATAGATTGTGGTTTTGAGGGGAACACTATAAAACAGATGCATTAGGGCAATGCTTGAATACCTATCTGTAAATGTGAAAATGAAACTAATATTCATGGTAGATCGATTCAAATAATAGATTGGAGCGACATGTAAATAACATAATCAACTTAAATTTCAATTTTAATGTAGTAGTGAACCACTCAGTCTAGTCCACGAGTCCTAAAAACCAACTGGTGTAATACACCTCAAAATAAACGCCTGAGTGAATCTAAGAATTTTCATATAGAAATAATTATTCCCATTGAGATTAAAATAATTCCAAATGTGCCAGTGGTGAGTGTTATTGCTTAACTACAATTCCTCATGGTGTGTTGGCGTATCTATTTGAAGATGAAGGTATTATACAGTTTTGAGGTTTCAAATCAATCTTAGTTTTGAGGGTGCTCAAGTACTATGAAATGGTCGATTAGTTATCATATGGGTGCTTATGTATGGAGGGTATAAAATCCCTCGCACATCAATTTTGACCATTTGTAGATACACTGAATTTGAGTTTTCTAATCCATTGTCGGTTTGAGGTCAAACGTGTACTATATGATTTTGTGAATGTTGTCTAAACTTAATATTTTGTTTGGTGGTATCGATGTGTAAAAATTCCAAATGACTCCATGGGTGTTTAGGCTAAAATACAAAATCCTAAATGTTAATCAGCGCATCTACATGAAGATCTGTCATTGCTCTTAGGTAAAAACTAGAATATTGGTACACTAATGATAATGCCGATTAATTATCACATAGGTGCTTAATGGTTGAGGGTAGAAAATCCCTCGCGCATCAATTTTGACCATTTGTAGATAGCACAAATTTGAGGTTTCTAATCCATCATGGTTATAAGGTCAAACCGAACCATATGATTTTATGAAGGTTGTGCCTCAACAAAGTACAATTTATCCAATGTTGTGTCTTAATCAAGGTTTAAAAAGTATGAGATATGTTCTTGTTTATTCGTAGATATGTTATAATTTTGATGGATACGATTTATCCATGGATTAGGTAGGAGATAAGTTTGGTATACAAATAACTGTAAATATCTCGAATTTTTCATATATATCCAAATTTTCCTTTCCGTCAAATCTTGGATATTGGGTAACCAATAATTTGGGGACATGTGGCACATTCGACATATTTCAATAATAATAAACAATCAAAAGAAAACTTATATCTTCCATCATCTTACTTGACAAACTCTATATTGAGATTTCCGACATTATTTTTTATTTGCTAAACAAAACAATGAGACATGGAAAGTAAAGGGTGACAAACACCATATATATCGGATGACATAACCATTATTATTATTACTATCCCTTGATGCGTGCGATGCGTACTAGAATTGCATTTTTGATTGGCGCGTTTTGTACCTTATAAATGAGGTTACAATGTAAGGCAAGATTGGAAAAACAAATTTAACCTTTTAAATTTAAATTTACAACAATGTTGTGGTTAAAGGGTATTATAGTTAGAAATGCGAAAAGAAAGGACAATTTGGAATCAGATTCTCCAACGGGAATAAGGAGAAATTTGCCTTGTCTCGTGTATGAATCGAATATTCGGGAATATTTGCATGTCCTTTTGCCAATAGTACGTCGTGGAAACAATATTGTCAGTATGTAGTTATTGAATTCTAGTCTCTGAATATATTATCAATTTTCAATATTTTTTACTTGCTTTTTATGCTAATGGATAATCTCTCAGAAGTCCTTGCTTTTTATGCTAATGGATAATCTCTCAGAAGTCCTTGCTTGAGAAAATGAGTATCAAAAGACAATCATATTTTCGCGGTCTATAAACTTTTCCTGAGTTTGACTTTATTACTGAAATTGACACAAACACCCTTTCTCTCTAAGGTGGTCAGCTGGTGTAGACCTGATTTCATTAGGGCAGTATAGGAATTTCAAAAAAATGAAGAGAAAACTCCCAATCCGAGTTAACTCAGTCAAGGCATCTTTTAAAACAAAAAATTAGAAATTGTCCCTTTTCAGTAAATAGGGGTGACATGGTTGGGGTTTCTAGAATATGCATCTTTTACAACAAACCTTTTTGGCTTAAGTTGACATGAAATTAGGGGCTTTTGGGTAAGTACTTGTTATGCTAATGACATATTTTAAACTATGAAATCTAAAGGTTTATTAGCGCATGTGAACAAAGATCGTAGTACTATGCATCTATCTATCTATTTGATTCAGAACAACAAGAATATTTTCAATTCTTTTTTTATCGATCACAGTTGTACTTTTCTTAATCTTCAATTTTCTTCTTCTTCTTTGTTTGCTTGTGGACCATCTTCAAACAATTTTGAACATTCTTGTGGCTGCAATGCCTTCCCTGTAAGTTTTTCTTCCCATTCCCTTTCTTTCTCTCTTAGCTAATGCCATTCTTTCTTCGAATTGCATTTTATTGGTGCTAAGGATTGGGTTTTGTCATTTTTGTATATCTTTCAAACTTGGGTTTTAAAGATTGATTCTTTTTATATCTATCTGATTGCAAAGAAATGGGAATCAACTCTTTTTGCCTAGTTGGTTTCTTTTGTTTTTAAGGCCTATTTAGTGATAACACTAAATATGATACTATTTTGTGGCGTTGAAAACTGTTTGGGAAATTTCATTCCGTGTAACAATTAGTTAAATGAGTTACTTTGATTAGAGATAGTATAGGGGTGCTGATGCAGTCTGCCACGGAAGTTCTATGAATTTCTAAATTTATCTGATGTATCGTTTAATCAATCCCTTGTTGAACTAACGCATCAATACTCTAGTCAATGGGCAAACCCCATGGTTTTTTTCCTTGTTTCTTCATTGCTAACCATTTTCTTCCTTTTAATTTTTTTCTGTTATAAATAATAAAGGTTGGTAGATATGGACTTAATGTTTGATTCTTTGAATATTTTCTTGATTGGAAGAATTGCTTCCTAGGTTTTGCCAAATCCGTAACTTAGAAATACATCATTGATTACGCCATTGGCTTGACTTCTGCATTGATATATGATGTTTTGTGGTATTTTGCTTTGATAGTTCCATGTCTTCATGCTGCCTGTTCAGAAGTGCATTCATTGTTCCCCATTGTAATTGCTCCAATAGTTGCTCTTGTATTTTGGTTATTTAATTTTTGCCCCCAGTACAACCAGGTTAGCTTTAGACCCCAAACTTGTTCAGTCTAGGATGAATAATAATTTTAATCTCACTTGTGAAAATACTTCACTGCCCCTCCCTCATTTGCAATGCAAATTGACATAACCCCCTCAAAATATTTAGAATACATCACACCTCTTCAACTGCCTTGAGATACTACAAAAATACACTTGTCCTATTTGGTCAATGAAACTTTTGTCTAACAAGGAAACTTTCCTTGTCCTAATTCAAATAGGAAAATTTCCTTGTCCTTTTCCTAATTAATTAAGGATTCCTTATCAAAATAGGAAAATTTCCTTAATTAATTACTAAGCTCCTAAAGGAAGATACTATTGTATCAATATGTCTCTCTAGGAATAAAGAACGACATATTTTATTAAAAAAATTACTGCTTTTGCGTCTACCTTCTTTCCGAACACATCAGATCCCAACCAATAACCACCACCCTCCTTGAGACGACACCCCCTACACACGTAGCAAATCTCGTTGTGACAACCCTCACTTCCTTTTTATCAAACTGAACCCAAGATCCTAAATTCCAGAGGTGTACCGCGGATTTTAGGTCAAACCAGTTCCGAATGCTTTAAAAGTTTTTGAGGCTAAACTAAATATGTCTTTAATGTCATCTTGGTCAAAACACTACCAAATGAGTTCATGGGTGTTAAGCTAAACTACAAAATACATCATGATTTTGGGGATTAAGCAATATGCAGTGTTTTGAGGTAAAGTCTTTGAGGTGTACCACGGATTAAAGGTTACATAAGTTATGGGGCTAAACTAAATATTTTTCAAGTGGCATTGTGGTCAAAATGCTAACAAATGAGTTAATGGGTGTAGAGGTTAAAATACAAACTCCCCAAGCTTATCATGCAATTTTGAATTTTCGAATCTATTAATGGGTGCACTAAGGGAAATGCTCAGTTAACTGTCCGTAGAGGCAAAATTGCAGCAAAAATTCGAATCAGCACAACATCGAATAAATAAGATGGTGTTCAGGGTGTTCCTTTAAACTGATGGTGGTGTAGGACTGAACGGCTTCCAATCCAGTACAGGAGAGCGAAAAATAGGCCTCTGGCCATGGCCACTGAAAACAAGATGGTACTGTCTTGTTTTTTTATAGGTTGAGTTACTCATGTTATTCACTTATTTGAATTATGACTTACAAATTAGTTTTATTATTATGTATCCATTTTGCATTAAATGGAACAATGTTATGGCCATGACTGTCCCAGAAGAAGTGGAGGAAGAGGGACTAAGAAGAGAATCACAAAAACAATAAGATAGAGAGAGAGAGAGAGGAAGATCGAGAAATTTGTGTCATCTGCTATTTGTGCTTGAAAGTGATCTTCGAAATGCTGTATCAAGATCACAAAATAGTTGATGCTCAGTTGTATCACAGTGATCATCGCGAAGATCCTAACCTCCTATAGAAGCAGTGATTTTTGTGATTATTTAAATATACTTGTGTCTCCAAAGCGAGCACATATTTCTTATGGCATGTTGAACAGGGTTTGAAGAACTTAGATGTAAACATCAGAAAGGGGAAAGGACATGATTTCAAACGAAAACTGTAAATAGCAGGAAGTTGTTGCTCTTGCAATGTAAAGCAGTAAAAAAGTGGACAGCAACTGTTAAGCTAAAGCGAAAATAGTGGACAGCAGATGTTAACCAAAGGATGCTTACAATACAAGCACATGTGATAGGTGAACTTTCCAGACATACATATAGAGGTCAGTGCAAATATCGTATATGCATCAACATAAGTCTACATTCATTTTGAGATTATGTTTAACAATACAAAGGCATTTTGATCTGATTGATATTTTCCATCTCATGATCTCGAATTTGATACATTGCCACTTTGATGAGTTAAACTATGTCCTTTCACATGGCACTTGATAAATATTCTCTCTCGAGGTTATGCCTCACTCTCTTACAAAAGGCTTATGCCTCACACCTTCACATTTTTCCACTAAAATGCCTCATGTCATGCCTTCTCGTTTAAAGACCTTGGTCCAAATTGCCACCACCATGACCAATTGAGTGAGAGAGTGAGATGAGGAGTTTGACAGATTTTAGGGCGGGATTGTGGAAAGGTAATATTGGGTTTATATTGCAGCTATTGGATTCCTTATACTAGATTTAGATTTTAGAGTGTTGGGTTTTTAATGTGCATCATAGGGTATTTTTGTCTATGGATTTGTCATGGTCAACTGCAACCAACCCCATTTTAGACCAAAATAGTTTTCAAAATGGACCCAGGGTCAATTATGATAAGCCAAATGAACCCCAAAATCAAAACAACCCCTTATTAGCACAACACTCAATACCTAATCCCAATGATGCACGGATACGGACAGGCGCGTCGTGTTGGACATGGACACGACACATGTCGACTCGACAATTTCCAAAAAACTAGGACTCGGGGACACGTCATACTATTTTTTTAATAAGTCATATAATCTAATAAAGTGGAAGATGACACTGTTGTAAGAAAAAATTAAATTAGAGAAAAAGTATAGTAGAGAAGAGGAAAAAAGAAGCAAATGAGAGAAAAATACGTAGCAAAGATTAAGAAGCATAAACTACCTCTATGCTTTAGTGGCCTTTTGCCTATTTATCTTAAATCGCAATTGAAATAGTCATTCACTTCAGATGGATCAATATTCATTATATTACGTGGTTATTTGCAAACATCTAAAAGTAAAATATAAAACAAAGTTGGTTTTCGAGTCTTGACTGTATCCTGACCAAGTTTCGGGTGTATCGAAGGCGTGTTCAACACGTTGACCATGTGTCTAACATCTGCCAACACATTGACCAAGTGTCCGACGTGTGTGTCAGAGGCGTGTCGAGGGAGTGTCGTGTGTCGAATACGTGTTGGACACGGATACGACAAGTTTTCAAAGAGTCCGTGCTTCCTTGCCTAATCCATATGAGTATCGCCAAAACCATTTATGAATACGGTGGTGAATATAACTTTCCTATAATTCTCCTATGAGCATACACCTCCATTGAAATGCATATGTGCAACATTACTTCATAGGTTGATGTGGTTTGGGAGAGTTCCTTCTAAAGTATGCACATGAAAATTTAGTAATTGTTGAACTACTGAATCTTGTCCAAGGAATCCACTTGAACACAAGTATTTGAGTGCAATTTTAAGTTTCCAATACATTGTGGTTTTAAGGGAGAATATCCCGAGATAGGTGCATTAGAGCAATATTGGAATTTTCTATAAGCCGATAGTGGTATGAACCTGGAATCTTATCTCAATTTACAATGCCTTATCCATTGGGGTGTATGAACTATTCTTTTAAGTTTGGGGAATAGAAGTGAAACCATTACCATACGGGTCTTTGAATGCCTAAAATTTGTTGTTGGAGCAGAACCAATATCAAATGCCAATGATTCCTATTGTTCCACTATCCAACCAATTAGACCATCTCTAACCATCATAGTTAACTCCCAAAATGGTTCACGCTCCAAGGGAATGGATAAATCCTATCCATCCTGTCAAAATGGCTGAAGTTATTCATCTCGCTATCCATGGATAACACTTGGGCATGCAGAATTTCAAAAACCGCATGGAGTTTAATACACAAGCAAATCATGATTTGGTGGTAAGTACACCCTTGGTTAAGTTTATGTAGTTTCATATTATTTTTGCTTAAATTTTTTAAATATTTCAAATATATATAATATAAAAATCAAAGAGTTTAATTAATTAATCTCAATTTAAATAAACTAGGGGGTGGATGCGCTCTACGTGCACATATATTCGGTATTTATATTTTAGTTTAAAAAATTAATAAGTGCAAATTAAAATTTTAGGGAATTTTTTAATATAAGGAAACATGGAATTTGAAATAAAGGTAATAGGGATGGGTAGTTCTAGATTGGGCCTTATGCCACATTTTGGGCTCAACCATCTTGAAGCCCACTGTGGATTTGGCCTTTTGCTACATTTTTGGGCCCAACCACCTTCAAGTTTAAATGAATATTACATTAATTAATCATATATTATAATATAATAATTAATAAATTTTGAGTTCTTTATCTAAAATAAATTAATTAACCATGTATAAGATAAAAATTTAAAGAATTTGTATTAATTAATCTCAATTAAAAGTATCACATTAATTAACATTTATAACATAAAAATTAAAGAAATGTAAAAGTTTGGTGTTGGAAAAAACATAAAAGTAAAAATAGAAATTAACCGGTGTCAAATTTGGTTAAACAATGTTAAATTGTATAACATTAATTAAGCATACTTAAGGTATTCATTGTTGTCATCAGACCAAATGATTTTTGAGGTTTTATTTCCCTGCGGTTTTTTCAAAAACTGAATGATGTGTGCGAAATTGTTGGGGAATTATGGTTGGAGAGGATTAGGGATGGATAAAATTTTGTATCATCTATTCCTATCCATTCTCCATGGTTGGGTAAATA
Source organism: Berberis vulgaris (assembly GCA_963556465.1). NCBI lineage: Eukaryota > Viridiplantae > Streptophyta > Magnoliopsida > Ranunculales > Berberidaceae > Berberis > Berberis vulgaris. Next base: position 35,629 of record OY747132.1, read on the forward strand.
ATCCACTGCAGTTTCGGGGGAATAAATTAAGAGAAGGGCATTCTAGGGAAATGCTCAACCGCCCCCAAAATAGTTGATGGTGCAATATACCCAAATAAATGCATGAAACAATGCTTCATATCTATCATGGGTTGGGGGATATTCATTGACACAAGTGAAACTTCATTTGAATGAGTGCATAAGTCTTTTGAAAAAACTACCACATTCTTTTGTGGCATGGATGGGGTCACAATTGAATACATTTTGTTTTGGAGGAGCATGGATGGGGTCATGGCAATGCTCCACTAAGGCAATTAAGTATGAATACACCAAACCTAAGAGAACTTGTCCATGATGATTCTTTGGAGGATTAAAATAGCGGAAACTCTAAGTTGGGCATTTACTGGTTGAATTGGGAGAATATGACCTCACCATGGCATTGTTGTGTTTATTGAGAGAAGAACGTTACAAGGAAGGTTGAATCAATGAAACTCAACGATTGTATGTCAATTTCTTTTTCCGAAGAAAAGTGTGTCGACTCATATTGTCAGATACTTGTGCCTGCGCTCACCGATACCCGTATCTTTGTTGTTTATGTTCCTGACCTACCTGGTGATAGGATCCAGATGTCTATCTTGACTGAGAGGAAATGCTTACGAAGACTATTGTTTACAAGCTATTTGCTTGTAAGCTGTTTCGACAGTGGTAGAATAACTTGGTCATAATAAGGGTAGCGATCAATCGGTTTTAGAGGAACTTGAAGAAACACATGGTTACGGCCTTTAGATCTAAGAATTATGAGAAAGATCTAGGAGATCATGTTTGGGGTTTGCTGAATTCGTGGAAGAGTTGTTATTAACCTGCAAAAACTATTTCTTTCTATTGCCAGAGAAGAGAGCTTCCTTTCTTTGACTAGACATTTGTCAGGTAGAATGTTCTTGATTAGCAAGTAAACTCTAGCTCCACAAGAGTAGGTTGGATTGACCAACCGCATGTTGCCACGATGATCCCGTTATACTTGTGTCGTTTTACTCATGTTTCAAAACATGAATGATTAATATTATCTTTTCACTCTTTTCTTATTGATTTTTGACGCATGGTATAATTCTTATATCTAACTATATAACAAGAACACTCTGGTACATTGGAAATGTATTGGACACTTGGACACATGTTGGTCCCCCATGTTTAGCATCAACAATTAGGTACATTTGTAAATGGTAATTTTGTTGTATCATGCTAATACCATTGTCTGGTGATGTTATGCCAGTTGATTGTGTTGCAGCCAGAACAGCTAATTGGTTTGCCAAACTCTTCAAGTCAGCTACCATCCATCAAGTCTTTGAAACTGATTCAGAGATGTTCATCATTATGATTTTCTGACTATAACCTTCTTTTCTGTGGGTTATTTTTCAGATCTGGTTTTATGCCAACAATAGTGTCAAACCAAATCATAATGTGTTTGTGCATGAAACATTAAGGATGCTTAGTGACTGAAATAGTGAATCTTAACTATACATTTGTGCTTTTTATTATTGATCCCCCTTACTGGTTCAATGCCTTAATCCACAACTTCGGAGGTTTCTTACATTTCTTATTTTTGTCGCTTTTATTATTGATTTCTCCACCTGTTTATCCTTTCTATTGTTTTTACCATGTTTTTGCTATAAAAATTACAGAAACTGAATTTACCATTTTTTGGCATTATTTCACGATTTCGAAGGTTTTTTTAAATTTTTTTTTGTTGTTGTTGCTTTTAATGTTGACTCCCATTTATTTTTTAATTTACCGTTATCCTTTTAATTTTTCTTTTGCATTTTTTTATATAAATATTTTTTGTTCAGTAGAAGTAAGCAAAATTACTAAAAAAATAAGTTTTATATTTTGTTTTCTGAATTTGTTACATTTTTACTCGTTTATCTTATCTATTATTCTTTTTGTGTGCTCATGATGTTTTAGGTTTTTTTTTTTTTTTTTTTTGCTTTTATTCTTGACATCCCTTCCCTTTTATCCAACTATTATTTTTTCCATGTGTTTAGTAGAAATAAGAATTTTTACCGAAAGAATGAGTTTGATATTGAATTTACCGATTTTTTGTAAATCTACAATGAACGATTTTTTTAGGTTTTCTTCGATTTTCTCTTTTTGATGCTTTTACTTTTATCAACCTGCCCATTTATCATTTCTTTTTCTATATTTTGGTTGAAATAAACAATTTTATCAAATTACTGATCATGAAATTGATTTTGGTAATCTTGGCACAATTTTAAAAGCTATAATCCACAATTTTGGAGGATTGTTTTTCATATTTGTTTTGGCCGCTTTTATATTGCTCTTTCATTGTTTTTTGTAGAAATAAATAATTTTATTGAAAGAGTGAGCATGAAGCTGAATTTAACGATTTTGTCATAATTTTAAGGCTATAATACATAATTTTTGAGGTTTTTTCATTTCTTATTTTTGTAGCTTTTACTATTGATCTACTACCCATTCATCATATATCTATTGTTCTGTATATATTTTAATTATAAACAATCTTGTTAAAAGAATGAGCATGAAACTGAATTTACCGATTTTGTTATAAACATCAAAGGATATAAATCAAGATTTCGAAGGTTTTTCCAGTTTTTGTTTTTGTTGCTTTTATGCATTACCTCCCACCACGGCCATCCTTTCTATTGTTATTTTCATGTTGTTGGTTGAAATAAATAATTTTATTGAAAGAATGAGCTTGAAACTTAATTTACCGATTCTATCATAATTTCAAAGACCATTGTCCATCATTTCATAGGGTTTTTCCATTTTTTTTTTTTCGCTTTTATTAATTATCCACCTACTCATTTATTTTTTCTATGGTTATTTTTCTATGGTTCTTTCCAAAGAGAACTCGGTTGCCTGCCGATATGTGTCACGCCCAAGGTGGCTCTCGCTCGCTTCATGATCATGATAGAATATTTGATTTTTTTCACATTTTAAGACGTATCTTTAAAGGTGCATATGTCGAAACGAGCTGAAACTTTGACACGTTTGTAACACAAATTTTTACTTTTCCTCAAAATTTGCTCAAAGGTAATAGAAAGCTATAAACTAAAAACCATATTTTGCACAATGCAAGACATGCATATTCAGGGACTAGAACTGCAAAAATGTTGTCCTCCTCAGTGCATATTAATGAAAATGAAAGGACTTGAGGTCCTATTTATCTTTATTCTATTGTGCTTGGTAACCGAGTTCTCTTTGTACTAGATCTTGCAATGTAGCCAAATGCAAGCATTCTAACAGATATTAGGCATCATTTTAGTTAATAGGAGAAGTGGCATTTTCTGTGGGTGTTTAGGATGTTATTTTAGTCACCAAGGCATATTCAGGGGATGCTCGGAGGCTTGAACATTTTAAACTGTTGTTTTCTCATGTAATTGAAAACATGCAAAATATATTTCAGAATGTCCGGAGGGGCACGTGCCCCATCCTCATACAATGCAGACTGCACTTTAGGTAGGTGCAGAATGACCTCATCCCCATCAATCTGTCCGACCAGCCGAGGATCCTTTTGAATAGAAAAAATTATGTTCTTTCGGAGGCTTTCCCATGGAAATCCCAAACCCATTATTGTAGTCCATTCTCCACTGACATTCTCTCTTCTCTTTCGAGTCTTCGTCAACAAAGCTAGATGTATAGAAGTGTTGTACAAGTTTCATTGATCCTGTGATCATCCTATTTGATTAGCTATCTGTTGGGACACTACAATAATTTAAAGCAACCAGTTACTTAGCCATACTAGTTTCACAACTCTATTTAACATTTGATTCCTTCCAATTAGTTATATTATTATGTAGACAAAAACCATTTATCAAAATGCCTTCAAGCACCAACATGAATTGACTAACACCATCTGAATGTCCAGATTTCCCTTTCGGTTCTTTCCTACCACGTTTCTTTTCTTGGACAAGACATTTAGCTCATGAAATTGATGAGATAATTCACAATACATAGAGATATTAGAAGTAAAACCAATAGCATTTTCCAACGTTGTTATAAGTATGACTAATGATTATAGCCTCCCTAAGTCTAAAAGGGTATGGGTTGTCTACCTGGCCATGTTTCTATCTTCCCAAAGTATTTGACTGGCACAACACCATTGAAACTTGCTGTCAAGATAACTCTGTTGTCTGAAATGTAAAGCTTCATACCATCTGAAAACAAGAAGAAAAATTATTAGAAATGTTGCTTTTAACTTGTTACCGAAGCCAAGTGCCACAAATGCTGAGGGGCTGTACCTTCCAAAGCCTTTCTGACATCTAAGAAAATGTACGTTAACATCTTGCCGCATACCTAGCAGAAAGATTAAGAGATTTGTATGAGATGGCATTCAATGGTCTTTGTTTCTATTTTGGGGTCAAATACTTCTTAAATGAAGTTCAAGTTCAAGAAGGAAGACTTCTTTTATGCGAAAATCAAATTACTATCAGAAAACTATTTAAAATACAAAATAAAAACACATCAATCATACTAAAGGCTTTAAATAGACAATAAAGAAAGAAACGCAATACTTGCATGATATAAGTAATTAAATTATCATAAACATCATTTTTCTATAAAATAAATGACTTGATAATTCAATTTTTGTCCCATTATTTCGATGAAGGTGTTTATTTTTATCCGAAACAAATAAAGAATCATAAAAATAATAAACAAGTGTGGAAAATAGCAACAAAAACGTTTTAAAAAAATAATAGATAAATCTACCAATTCGTGGATTATATAGTTTTTTAAAATTTTGCAAAATCTTTAGTTTCAGTTTCCGACTCATCTTTGAATGAAAGTCTTTATTTCTATCTAAAACATGAGCAATAATGAGAAGAATAAAAGGATGCAGAATAAGAGTAAAAAAAAAAAACTGAATAATCCAACATAACTTATAAAATTGTGGATTACAGCCTTACAAAATTGTGCAAAATCGCAACATTCAATTGTTAACTCACTTTTCCATTAAAATGTTTATTTCTATCTAAAATAATAAATGTGTGTTGAGATTTGAGAATAGTAGGAAAACGTCAAAAAAAAAAATAACGAAAAAACTACAAATTTGTGGATTTCCATTAAACAATTTGGGGTTTGGGGGTTTTTGGTTTTAGGGGTTTGAGGTTTGAGGTTGGGGGTTGGTGGTTCAGGGTTTGGGGTTTGGGATTCAGGTTTCGGTTTTCATTTTTCAGGTTTTGGGTTTGGGGTATGGGGTTTTATTGAAAATACCAAACAACTACAAATTTGTGGATTATAGCAATTGAATTTTTTGTTAATTCGCTATACCCAATTTTTGTCTCATTCTTTCTATAAAAGTATTTATTTCTATCCAAAACAAATAAAGAATCATAAAAATATAAAATGGGTGTGGAGAATAGCAACAAAATTGTTAAAAATAATATCAAAAAAACTACAAATTTGTGGATTAGCCTTTAAAAATTTTGCAAAATTGCTAATTTTAGTTTTCGGCTCTTTTTTTTTTCAAAAGTATTTATTTCTATCCAAAACATATAATGAATAATTAGAAAAATTAAACGAGTATGGATAATTCGGGCAAAAGCAAAAAATAAAACAAAAAAAACTAATTATCCATCAAAACTTTCAAAATCGTGGAATAAAGCCTTATAAAATTTTATAAAATCGTTATATCCAATTTTTGTCTCATTCTTTCCATAAAGTGTTCATTTATATCCATAACAAATCAATGATCATAAAAACAATAAACTAGAGTAGAGAGTAGCAGGAAAATGTAAAAAAAATAGAAATATCAAAAAACTACAAATTTGTGGATAGCTTTTGAAAATTTTGCAAAATTGCTAAATTCAGTTTCAGGCTCATTTTTTCCATTAAAGCCTTGATTTCTCTCCAAAACATATGACGAATAATTAGAAAATTAAACGGGTATGGAGAATTAAAGCAAAAGCATAAAAAAACTAATTATCCATCAAAACTTCCAAAATCATGGATTAAAAGCCTTTTAAAATTTTGTAAAGTCGTTGTATTCAATTTTTTTCCCATTCTTTCCATGAAGGTGTTTATTTATATCTAAAACAAATATAGAATCATAAAAATAATAAATGGGTGCGGAGAACAGCATCAAAAGCATTAAAAAAAGAAATATCGAAAAAACAACAAATTTGTGGATTATAGCTTTTCAAAATTTTCCAAAATTGTTAATTTTAGTTTCCGACTCAATTTTTTTATGAAGTCTTTATTTCTATCCAAAATATATAAAGAATAATTAGAAAATTAAACGAGTATGGAGAATTATAGCAAAAAAAAATTGAAATATCCATCAAAACTTCAAAAATCGTGAATTAAAACCTTTACAATTTTGTAAACTCTCTATATTCAAATTTTATCCCATTATTTCCATGAAAGTGTTTGATTCTATCCCAAACAAAAAAACGATTGTAAAAATAATTAACTGGTATGGAGTGTGACAGGAAAAAATAAAAAGTAAAAATCAAAAATCAAAAAAACTAAAATTTGCTAATTCCAGTTTCTGGCTCATTTTTCCATGAAAGTCTTATTTCTATCCAAAACCTATAAATATTAATTATAAAATTAAACGGGTATGCTGAATTAGAGCAAAAGCGAAAAAAAAAAAAAACAACGAATGATCCATCAAAACCTCCAAAATCGAGGATTAAAGCCTTTAAAATTTTTGTAAATTCGCAATTGTGTCCCATTTTTTCCACGAAGATGTTTATTTCTATCCAAAACAAATAAATAATCATTAAAATAATAAACAGGTGTAGAAAATAGAGACAAAAAGTTTTTAAAAAATTAATAATAATGAAAAAATCTACAAATTTGCAAAATCGTTAGTTTCAGTTTCCTACTCATCTTTGCATGATTGTCTTTATTTCTATCTAACACATATAAACAATAATAAGAAGAATAAGAGCAAAAAAAAAAACGAATAAACCGACATAACTTACAAAATCGTGGATTACACCTTACAAAATTGTGCAAAATGGCAATATTCAATTGTTTACTTACTTTTCCATTAAACTGTTTATTACTATCCAAAATAATAAACGGGTGTGGAGAATATCAGGAAAAATGTCAAAAAAAAAAAAGAAATAACAAAAAAAGTACAAATTTGTGGATTCCCATTGAAAATTTGGGGTTTGTGGTTTAGGGTTTTAGGGGTTTGGGCGTGTGTTTTCGGGGTTAAGGTTTGGGGTTCGGATTTCATGTTTTGATTTTTGGGTTTTGGGTTTAGTGTTTGGGGTTTAAGATTTTAGGGATTTAGAGATTTAGTGGTTTAAGGTTTTATGGTTTTGCAGGAAAATTAAAAAATAAATAAAAATACAAATTTGTGGCTTATAATAAGCATTTGAATTTTTTTTAATTCACTAGAATCAATTTTTGTCTCATTATTTTCATGAAAGTGCTTATTTCTATCCAAAACAAATAAAGAGTCATCAAATTAATAAATGGGTGTGGAGAATAGTAGCAAAAGCGTTAAAAACGAAATATTGAAAAAATCTACAAATTTGTGGATTATACCTTTTAAATCTATGCAAAATTGTTAGTTCAGTTTCCGGCTCATCTTTGCATGAAAATCTTTATTTCTTTTCCAAACATATAAATAATAATAAGAAGATTAAAAGGGTAAGGAGAATAAGAGCAAGAGCAAAAAAAGGAAAAAAAATAATAATCCAACATAACTTATAAAATCGTGGATTATATAGCCTTTGAAAATTTTGCAAAATCTATGTATTCAATTTTGACTCATTCTTACAAAAAAGAGTTTATTTCTGTCCAAGACAAATATAGAATAATAAAAATAATAAATAGGTGTAGAGAATAACAGAAAAATGACAAAAACTACAAAATCAAAATTTTTTGCAAAATCACTAATTTCAGTTTCGACTCATTCATTCTATTAAAGTCTTTCTTTCTATCCAAATATATAAAGAATAATAAGAAGAATAAACGGGCACAAAGAAAAGAATAATCTAACAAAACTTCAAAAATCGAGGATTATAGCCTTTCAAAATATTGCAAAATCGCTATATTCAATTTTTTACTCTTTCTTGTAAAGAAAGTGTTTATTTCGTAGAGAGTAGTAGGATAATTCAGTTTCTACAAATTTGTGGATTATGGCCTTTGAAATTTTTTTCAAAATTGCTATATTCCAGTTTTCAGCTCATTTTTTCCATGAAAGTCATTATTTCTGTCCAAAACCTATAAAGAATAACTAGAAAATTAAACGGGTATGGTGAATTAGAGCAAAAGTGGAAAAAAAAAATGAATTATCCTTCAAAACCTCTAAAATCGTGGATAGTCTTTAAAAATTTTGTAAATTCTTAATATTCAAATTTTGTCCCATTCTTTCCATGAAGGTATTTATTTCTATCCAAAACAAATAAATAATTATAAAAATAATAAATGGGGGTGGAGAATAGCAACAAAAAGGTTAAAAATAATAATAATAATGACAAAATATACCAATTTGTGGATTATAGCCTTTTTAACATTTTACAAAATCTATAGTTTCAGTTTTCGACTCATCTTTGCATGAAAGTCTTTATTTCTATCTAAAACATATAAACAATAATAAGAAGAATAAAAGGGTACGGAGAATAAGAGCAAGAAAAAATAATCCAACATAACTTACAAAATCGTGGATTACAGCCTTACAAAATTGTGCAAAATCGCAATATTCAATTGTTTACTCACTTTTCCATTAAAGTGTTCATTTCTATCCAAAATAATAACTGGGTGTGGAGAATAGCAGAAAAAACGTCAAAAAAGATACGACAAAAAAACAACAAATTTGTGGATTCCCATTGAAAATTCAGGGTTTGGGGGTTAGGGTGTTATGGGTTTTGCGTTTGGGGTTTGAGGTTGGGGGTTTCGGATTCGGGGTTTGGGGTTTGTGATTCAAGTTTCGGTTTTCATGTTTTTGGTTTCAGGTTTTGGGTTTAGTGTATGGGGTTTTATTATCTTAGAGTTTTTGGGGTTTATGGTAGCAAGAAAGTTTTTTTAAAAACAAATACCGAAAAAACTAAAAATTTGTGGATTATAGCAATTGAAAATTTTGTAAATTTGCTATATCCAATTTTTGTCTCTTCTTCCCATGTTTATTTCTATCCAAAACAAATAAAAAATTATAAAAATAATAAAAGGGTGTGGAGAATAACAACAAAATCGTTAAAATATATATATAAACTACAAATTTGTGTATTATATAGCCTTTGAAAATTTTGCAAAATTGCTAATTTCAGTTTTCGGCTCATTTTTTTTCCAAAAGTATTTATTTCTATCTAAAACATATAAAGAATAATTAGAAATTAAATGAGTATGGATAATTCGAGCAAAAGCAAAAAAAAAATAATAATAAAATTATCTATCAAAACTTCCAAAATCGTGGATTAAAGTCTTTTAAAATTTTGTAAATTCACTATATTCAATTTTTATCTCATTCTTTCCATGAAAGTGTTTATTTCTATCTAAAACTAATAAAAAATCGTAAAAATAACAAACTGGTGTAGAGAATAGCAGGAAAAAGTTTAAAAAAAAATATATCGAAAAAACTACAAATTTGTTGATTATAGCCTTAGAAAATTTTGCAAATTTGCTAATTTCAGTTTTCGGCTCATTTTTTCCATTAAAATCTTTATTTCTACCCAAAACATATAAAGAATAATAGAAAATTAAACGGGTATGGAGAATTAGAGCAAAAGCGGGAAAAAAATTGAATTATCAATCAAAACTTCAAAATTTTTGTGGATTATAGCCTTTGAAAATTTTGCAAAATTGCTAATTTCAGTTTTCGGTTCATTTTTTCCATGAAAGCCTTTATTTCTCTAAAAAAACATATAAATATAAATTAGAAAATTAAACAGGTATGGAGAAATAGAGCAAAAGCGAAAGATATAGCCTTTAAAATTTTGTAAATTCGCTATATTGATTTTTGTCCATTCTTTCCATGAAGGTGTTATTTCTATCCAAAAAAAAAAGAATCATGAAAATAATAAACGGGTGTGGAGAATAGCAACAAAAACGTTAAAAAAAAATATTGAATTTTTTTTTTTACAAATTTGTGGATATAGCATTTGAAAATTTTGCAAAATTGTTAGTTTCGGTTTCTGACTCATATTTGCAAGAAAGTCTTTATTTCTATCTAAAATATATAAATAATAATAAGAAGTTTAAAAGGGTACGGAAAATAAGTGCAAAAAAAACCCGAATAATCAAACATAACTTACACAATCATGAAGTACAACCTTACAAAATTGTGCAAAATCACAATATTCAGTTGTTAACTCATTTTTTCCATTAAAGTGCTTATTTCTATCCAAAATCTATAAAAATAATAAACGAGTGTGGAAAATAGCCGAAAAATCGTTAAAAGGGAAATATCGAAAAAACTACAAATTTGTGGTTTGCCATTGAAAATTTGGGGTTATGGTTTTAGGGGTTTGCGGTTTGGGGGTTGAGGTTTGGGGTTCGGGGTTTGGGATTTGGGGTTTAAGGTTTGAGGTTTGGGGTTTTGGGTTCGTGTTTCAGGTTTGGGGTTTCGGTTTTCATGTTTCGGGTTTTGGGTTTTATTGGTTTAGAGTTTTAGGGGTTTAAGGTTTAACATGAAATTTTTTTTTAAAGAAATACCGAAAAAATACAAGTTTGTATGTTTTAGCAATTGAAAATTTTGTAAATTCGCTATATCCATATTTAATCTCATTCTTTACATGAAAGTGTTTATTTATATCCAAAACAATAAAAATAATAAACGGGTGTGGAGAATAACTGCAAAAGCGTTAAAAAAATATATATATATATATATATAAAAACTACAAATTTGTAGATTATAGCCTTTGAAAATTTTGCAAATTTGGTAATTTCAGTTTTTGGCTCATTTTTTTCCATAAAAGTCTTTATTTCTTTCCAAAATATATAAAGAATAATTAAAAATTAAACGAGTATGGAGAATTAGAGAAAAACAAAAAAAATTATAATAATAAATAAATAAATAATGAATTATCCATCAAAATTTTTAAATCGTGGATTAAAGCCTTTTAAGATCTTGTAAATTTACTATATTCAATTTTTGTTTCATTATTTCCTTGAAATTGTTTATTTCTATCCACAACAAATAAAGAATCATAAAAAAAATAAACTGATGTGGAGACTAGCCAGAAAAAGATAAAAATATAAATTTCAAAAAAACTACAAATTTGTGGATTATATATTGCCTTTGATAATTTTGCAAAATTGCTAATTTCAGTTTCCGGCTCATTTTTTCCATGAAAGACTTTATTTCTCTCCAAAACATATGAAGAATAATAGAAAGTTAATGGGTATGGAGTATTAGAGCAAAAGCGGAAAAAAAATGAATTTTCCATCAAAACTTAAAAAGTCGTGGATTTTAGCCTTTAAACTTTTGTAAATTCGCTATATCCAATTTTTATCTCATTCTTTTCATGAAGGTGTTTATTTCTATCTAAAACAAATAAAGAACCATAAAAATAATAAACAGGTGCGGTGAATAGCAGCAAAAACGTTAAAAAAATATTGAAAAAAATATACAAATTTGTGGGTTAAGTCTCTTAAAATTTTGCAAAATCGTTAGTTTAAGTTTCCAACTCATCTTTTCATGAAAGTCTTTGTTTCTATCTAAAACATATAAACAATAATAAGAAGAATAAAAAGGTATGGAGAATAAGAGAAAAAAAAAATCCAACATAACTTATAAAATCGTGGATTATATAGCCTTACAAAATTGTGCAGAATCGCAATATTCAATTGTTTACTCCCTGTTCCATTAAAGTGTTTATTTCTATCCAAAATAATAAACGGGTGTGGAGAATAGAAGGAAAAAGATCAAAAAATAAATTAAAAAAATACAAATTTGTGGATTCACATTGAAAATTTAGGGTACAGGTGTTTGGGTTTTAGGGGTTCGGGGTTTGAGGTTTGGGGTTTGGTATTTGAGCTTTGGGGTTCGGGATTGGGTTTCGATTTTCGGTGTTCATGTTTCGGGTTTTGGGTTTAAGATATGGGGTTTTATTGGTTCAAAGGTTTAGGTGTTTAGGGTATAGCAGGAGAAAGTTTAAAAAATAAATACCGAAAAAACTATAAATTTTATAATCATAGCAATTGAAAATTTTGTAAATTTGCTATATCCAATTTTTGTCACATTCTTTCCATGAAAGTGTTTATTTCTATCCAAAATAAATTAAAAAAAAATCATTAAAAAATAATAAATGGGTGTGGAGTATAGCTGCAAATTCGTTAAAAAAATAAAAAAAAAACTACAAATTTGTGGATTATGGCCTTTGAAAATTTTGCAAAATTGCTAATTTCAGTTTCCGCCTCATTGTTTTTCCAAAAGTTTTTGTTTCTATCCTAAATATAAAAAGAATAATAAGAAAATTAAACGAGTATGGATAATTCGAACAAAAGCAAAAAAAAAAAAAAAAAAAACGAATTATCCATCAAAACTTTCAAAATCGTGGATTACAGCCTTGCAAAATCGCAATATTCAATTGTTTACTCAATTTTTCATTAAAGGTTCAGGATTCAGGTTTCGGGGGTTTTGGGGGTTAGGGGGTTAGGGTTTTAGGGGTTTTGCGTTTGGGGGTTAGGGTTTTAAAGGTTCAGGATTCGGGTTTCGGTTTTCATGTTTTGGGTTTTGGGTTTGGGTTTAGGGTATGGGGTTTTATTAGCTTAGAGTTTTTGGGGTTTAGGGTAGAAATAATTTTTTTTAAAAACAAACACCGAAAAAACTACAAATTTGTGGATTATAGCAATTGAAAATTTTGTAAATTCGCTATATCCAGTTTTTGTATAATTCTTTCCATGAAAGTGTTTATTTCTACCCAAAACAAATAAAAAATCATAAAAGTAATAAACGAGTGTGGAGAATAGCAGCAACATCGTTAAAAATATATATATAAAAGAAACTACAAATTTGTGGATTATAATAGCCTTTGAAAATTTTGCAAAATTGCTAATTTCAGCTTTCGGCTCATTTTGTTTCCAAAAGTATTTATTTCTATCCAAAACATATAAAGAATAATTAGAAAATTAAATTAGTATGGATAATTCGAGCAAAAAAAAAATTTATCTATCAAAACTTCCAAAATTGTGGATTAGTCTTTTAAAATCTTGTAAATTCACTATATTCTATTTTTATCTCATTCTTTCCATGAAAGTGTTTATTTCTATCCAAAACTAATAAAGAATCGTAAAAATAACACTGGTGTGGAGAGTAGTTGGAAAAAGTTTAAAAAAGAAATATCCAAAAAAACTACAAATTTGTGGATTATAGCATTTGAAAATTTTGCAAAATTGCTAATTTTCGTTTTCGGCTCATTTTTTCCATTAAAATATTTATTTCTATCCAAAACATATAAAGAATAATAGAAAATTAAATGGGTATGGAGAATTAGAGCAAAAGCGGGAAAAAAAGAACGAATTATCCATCAAAACTTCCAAAATCGTGGATTAAAAGCCTTTAAAATTTTTGTAAGTTCACTATTTTCAATTTTGTATCATTCATTTCATGAAAATGTTTATTTTGAACCAAAAGAAATAAATAGTCATAAAAATAATAAACGGGTGTGGGGAATAGCAACAAAAACGTTAAAAAAGAATAATGTAAAAATCTACAAATTTGTAGATTATAGCCTTTTAAAATTTTGCAAAATTGTTAGTTTCAATTTCTGACTTATCTTTGCATATATGAAAGCCTTTATTTATGTCTAAAACATATAAACAATAATTAGAAAATTAAAAAGGTATGGAGAATAAGAGCGAAAGCAAAAAAAAAAGAACTTATAATCCAACATAACTTACAAAATCATGGATTACAACCTTACAAAATTTAACAAAATCTCTATATTCAATTGTTTACTCAATCTTTCCGTTAAAGTGTTTATTTATATCGAAATTCAATAAAAATAATAAACGAGTGTGGAGAACAGTAGGAAAAACGTTAAAAAATAAATATCGAAAAAAAACTACAAATTTTTGGATTGCCATTGAAAATTTGGGGTTTGGGGGTTGGGATTTGCGATTTGGGGGGTGAGGTTTGGGGTTCGGATTTTCAGGTTTGGGTTTAGGGGTTTGGGGTATAGGGTTTAGCAGGAAAAAAATTTTAAAAAGAAAAATCGAAAAACTACAAATTTGTTGATTATAGCCTTTGAAAATTTTGTAAATTTGCTAATTCTAGTTTCAGGCTCATTTTTTCCACGAAATTCTTTATTTCTATCCAAAACATATAAAGAATAATTATAAAATTAAATGAGAATGGAGAATTAGAACAAAGGCGGAAAAAAAACAAATTATCCATTAAAACTTCCAAAATCGTGGATTAAAAGACTTTAAAATTTTTGTAAATTCACTATATTCAATTTTTGCCTCATTATTTCCATGAAGTGTTTATTTCTAACCAAAACAAATAAAGAATCATAAAAATAATAAACGGGTGTGGAGATTAATAGCAAAAGCGTTACAAAAATCAACAAATTTGTGGATTATAGGTTTTTAAAATTTTGCAAAATCGTTAATTTCAGTTTCCAACTCATCTTTGCATGAAAGTCTTTTATTCTATCCAAAATATATAAACAATAATAAGAAGATTAAAAGGGTATGGAGAATAAGAGCAAATGCAAAAAAATAAAAATAAAAACAAATAATCCATCAAAACTTCCAAAATCGTGGATTTTGCCTTGTAAAATTTTGAAAATTCACTATATTCAATTTTGTCTCATTCTTTCCATGAAAGTGTTTATTTCTATCCAAAACAAATAAATAATCGTAAAAATAATAAACTGGTGTGGAGAGTAGCAGGAAAAGTAAAAAAAAATGGAAAAAACTACAAATTTGTGGATTATAGCTTTTGAAAATTTTGCAAAATTGTTAATTTCAGTTTCCGGCTCATTTATTTTCCATTAAAGTTTTTATTTCTCTCCAAAACATATGAAGAATGATTATAAAATTAAACGAGTATGGAGAATTAGAGCAAAAGCGGAAAAAAAACGAATTATCGATCAAAACTTCGAAAATCGCGGATTAAAGCTTTTTAAAATTTTGTAAAGTCGCTATATTCAATTTTTGTCCCATTCTTTCCATGAAGGTGTTTTTTATATCCAAAACAAATAAAGAATCATAAAAATAATAAATGGGTATGGAGAATAATAGCAAAAATGGAAGAAAAAAAAAAAAAAAAAAACGAAAAAACTACAAATTTGTGGATTGCCTTTGAAAATTTTGCAAAACTGTTAATTTCAGTTTTCGACACATTTTTTCCACGAAAGTCTTTATTTCTATCCAAAATATATAAAGAATAATTAAAAAATTAAACGAGTATAGAGAATTAGAGCAAAAAAAAATGAATTATCCATCAAAACTTTCAAAATCTTGGATTAAAGCCTTTAAAATTTTGTAAATTCGCTATATTCAAATTTTGTCGCATTCTTTCCATGGAAGTGTTTAATTCTATCCAAAACAAATAAACAATCGTAAAAATAATAAACTGGTGTGGAATGTAGCAAGAAAAAGTAATACAAAAAAATCGAAAAAACTACAAATTTGTGGATTATATAGCCTTTGAAAATTTTGCAAAATTGCTAATTTCAGTTTTTGGCTCATTTTTTTCATCAAAGTTTTTATTTTTATCCAAAACCTATAAATATTATTTAGAAAATTAAAAAGGTATGGTGAATTAGAGCAAAAGAGGAAAAAAGAAAAGAAAAGAAGGAGTTATCCATCAAAACCTCCATATTCGTTGATTAAAGACTTTAAAATTTTTGTAAATTAGCAATATTCTATTTTTGTCCCATTCTTTCCATGATGGCATTTATTTCAATCCAAAACAAATAAAGAATCATAAAAATAATAAACGATTGTGGTTAATAACAACAAAAACATTAAAGAAAAATAATGAAAAAATCTAGGGGTGGGCAAAAACCGATTTAAATTCGGTTAACCGACCGAACCGATTTTCAAATTCGGCTCGGTAACCGAACCGAAATATGAGTAGAAAGAAAATAATTTAAACCGAACCGAACCGATTATAAACGGTTCGAAATCGGTTTACGGTTTTGAACTGACCGATTTATAACCGAACCGACCGATTAATTAGATATATATAAATAACTAAATAACAAGTAGGTGTCAATACTTGATTAGTGCAACAAATGCACTGCAGTACACCATGTTGCACTAAATCACCCCATTCTCTCAAAGTTTTCAATTTTGTGCTAAAAATTGGGCCTGTAAAAAAATTGGGCTTGTAAAAAAATTGGACATGTTCTAATGAAAGTCTTTCAAATGCTTGAGCCTGAAATTTTGGCCCAACCGAACCGAACCGATCCGAAATTCGGTTCAACCGAATTCATCGGTTTACAAATACAAAATTCGGTTTCGGTTTGGGTTTTGGACAAACCGAATGAAATCGATTCGAAATCGGTTCGGGGCTCAAAACCGAACCGACATTGCCCACCCCTAAAAAAATCTACCAATTTGTGGAATATTCCCTTGTTTCCTGTGTCGAGCGAGTCTACGGGGTTTCCCAACTTATCATTCAAAAAAATAAAAAATGTATAAAGTTGCGTGGTGTGACTTAACGGCAATGGTGGATGCACATAGTTGCTACTTTACCTTGCCCCTGACAGCTTGGATGCCTGATCTTTGATCGTCTGCCTACCCTGCCTTGCCTATCAGCATTATCCCTTGGTCTGAGCTACCAGGCACCAATGGCAGCTGCTGCATCATCGTCCATTCTTCTTCTTAGAGGCGGTTGCGGTTCTCTAATGTTGTGCAAATCTTGGCTGCCTTTACATACTCCAAGCATCTCTGCGGGTGCGGGTTACCTTTCAGCAGCAGCAACTTGCTCAAGGAGGCAAAGGCTTCACCTCCGCAACAAGTCGCCTCTTCTCTTATTCTCATTGTTTTGGCAGCGGAGTTTCTTCTCCGCATCATCATCATCCTCATCAATGGAAACGGAAACTACTTCTTCTGAATCGTCTACATCGTCTCCTCCTCCTCCAGTCGATTCAGATTCACTAACGAAGGCAGCAGATGCTTTAGACATCAGAGTAGGGCACATAATTAAAGCTTGGCGACATCCTGACGCCGAGGGACTCTATGTCGAGGAGGTCGATGTTGGCGAACCAGAACCTAGGACCATATGCAGCGGCCTAGTTCGCTACATACCTTTAGACCACCTTCAGGTACCAAATGTTTATCATCTCGATGTCAAAATGGAATTCCATCACTATTTTCTTTCATCATTTTGAACACAAGATAAGAAATTGGGGAAAGCATTTCATTAAATTTAATTCACTGTTTGACTTAAAAAGTTAAAACTAGGTCACGTCGAGAGCATCTCCAATGGAGACCTCAACCTCAAGCTAAAAAAAATTGGACCAATTTGAGGTGGGTGTACTCCAATGAATCATTCAACAAAATCTCAAAAAAGTGGATCAAAAGTAAAAATTTTGAGCAAATACGTTGAAAATAAGGTCAAAGTAGTTAGACACACAAAACTCTTTTGATTGTCTTGCCCCTCCGAAATCCGCCATACCCATCACTTTTTTGGCAATGTTTGGGCTGAATTTGAGCTTCGGGCCTTACACTAGAGCATGAAAATTTACTCTCAAGAGCTCAAACAATTGTCATATTTGAATTTTGAGCTGGCCTATTGGAGATGCTCTTACTTGCAAGTTTCAAGTTTGAGTATATGTAATTACTATTTTGTATGTGTATGTCTTTACTTAAATATACATCTTGCATTGATATCAATGAGGAAACAATTATCACAAGGTTTCATGAGTGAAGAATGAATTCCCTTGATTCTTCATTGCTTCTTGGATTTTAACTACATGTGATTGCTCAACATCTTTTGCCCTGGTTCTGCTGCTCGTATATGTTACCATTCCACTTACAAATATTAGAAAACGAGTGAGAGACTCACAACCACATAAAAAAGGAAACAAAATAACAAGCTAATGAATCAATTTAAAGAAATTGGAAACAATGTTAGAAAAAGGGCGCATCCCCTAGGAGTCCCAAGTGATATCCCAACACCAAAAAGGTTCCTTAATCCCCCACCACAACCTGATGCACTTTGAGCTTCTTTCCCTCTACTACTATTTGGTTTCTCTCCCTCCAAATTGCCATAGTAGCTAGTTGTAATCTGTCCCATAGCCAATTTCTAGTGAGGGTGAAAATGCAGTTAACGATTTCCAGATCTCTAGAGAATATGGACACCCAAAAAATAGGTGGTCAATGGATTCCAGCTGCGATTCACACATTGGGCAACAATTGGATGCTCTTGGCTAACAAACGATTCATAAAGTCCACATGCATGATGAAGCATGTCTACAACATCAAGAATATCTGAATCTCTTTAATTTGCAAACCAAATGCGTTTTAGTCTCCAAAAGATGTTTAATAGGTCGGGTTTGTAATTAGGAGTTGTGAGGGCATTTTTGAAATAAATAAATGATTCTGGTGGTGCTTGATGTAGTGGAGGCTTAAGCATCAATGTAGTTTGAGGGACAGAGTGGCAGAGTGAAGCAAGGCACTTCATCGTTGCCTCTCACACCTCAAGGCTAAGAAATTTTGAACACTAAGCATACTAAATTAACACATTTTTGTGAGTCAAGGAGTCTTGGTGGTGTTTTTGGGTTATTAAAGGCACGGAGCTTGATTGAATTCTATTGTTCATCTATCTCGTGTCCATGTAGATTATGCCATCTTATATGCTTGAAAAGAGTGATAATAAAACAAGGCTTGATTTTAGTACATTTGGAGTCGCAAAAGTGCTCAAAAGACTAGAAGAAAGAATACGTCTCAATCTTCAAATGCATATTTACTACATGTCCTTGTTTCATTCTCATATGTTGTTGCTAAAAAAGGGAGGCACTAGTGAGAAACCTGTGTTTGAAGACTCATGGGTTTCATGCCCTTAAATGGGATTTGGTGTGTGCCCTAGAAAACAAAGGTGGTCTAGGTAGCAGTTTACTCAATACTATGAATCATATCCTCCTTGACAAAGGGTTCTGACGCTTTGGATGGATGATGATACTTTGTTGAGAAAAATTATGGTGGCTAAAAATAGATCGAGATTGGTGGCTTCCCAAGCGTCTAAGTAATCCCTTCTATTTGAGTATGTGGGGTACACCGTAGAATTGCCTCAACCTCCAACAATTTCATGCGAGAGTGGGCCTCAAGCTTGGGAGGGGGATCACATTTAGTTTTGGCATTATGTGAATGTGCGGTTGCGGTTATGACCTCTTAAGGAGATATTTGCTAGGATTTTCTTTGTGTCCTCAATGAAATTTGGATTTGTATTGGAATACGGAAATAAGATTGATAGGGAGTGGGTGTGGAGCAACCCAAGGAGAAATTTGTTTGGATGGGAAGAGGTGAAAGCTTTTCATTTGTTTGGTATATGCTTGGAGTAGATTTTGGTCATGCAATTGAAAGGAGGATCTCTAGTGATGCCTATCTCGATTCCCATTCCTCCTTGGTTTAGAATAAGGCCATCCCTCCTAGTATTTGCTTGGCATGTGTGGAACATCTCCCTATTTGAGATGTGCTTATAAGGAGAGGGTTCGCCATGATGTTTGTGTGGTGTGTGGACCATGGAGGAATTTGGTTCACAATTACCTTTACATTGTCTGGAGGCATCGAGGCTGTGAAATTTCTTTCTCTTTGATTTTAGGCTTCTTTGGGTGATGTGGAGAACCATTATGGAAGTTGATGGTCTTGGAGGCTTGCCCCAACCTCAATAGCGTCGGACGACTCATTTGGAAATTCATTCCTTACGCCACATGTTGGACCCTTTGGAAGGCACGTGACTGAGGAATTTTTTTAAGGGATTGTTAGTTAAGCATCAAAGCTTTTTATGGATTAGTTGGCCCTTGTGTGGCATTGGGCTTCTATGAGGAAAGAACTCCTAGCCTAGGAGCATTGTAGTTAAGGCGTTGAGGCGGAGGTGAGGCGGACAGGCCTGAAAATGCCTCAGGCGTGAGGCGAGGCGGACGCCTCACTTCACCTGAGGCGGTCTTAACTTTTTTTAAAGATTTTTTTATAACAAATTGAAACATATTAGCATATAGTATTATACATGATCATTTTGATAATTGTCATAAACAAATATGTACAAAAAGTGACACAATTACGGAATTACCTAGAATCAAAATATTTTTTATAATAAATTGAAACGTATCAGCATAATAATATACATTATCATTTTGACAAGTGTCATAAACAAATATGTACAAAAAGTGACACAATTACTTAGAATCGAAATGAAAATATAATAAAGTTGCATAGCATAGCGAAAAGATGCACTACATAAGTGTCAAGTAACTTGCAAACATTCACTAAATCGTTAAAAATCAAGAATAGAAATTTAAGAATATTGAATATTTGTTAGAAGAAATTGTTGGTAAAAATTCACAAGTATAATCACTATTAGTATTACAAAAGCATACAAATCATTGAACTAAGCTATGAAAAATCAAGATTGATGTTGATCACATATTGATTAAAACATGGTATGTTTTCTCCAAAAAATAATATAAAGTGTGACAAATTTATTAAAACTTAAAAACGTTTTATCTTGTTTTTATTAAATTGATCAAATATTACACCGAGAAACATAAAACTTTATTATAGAGTGGGTAGCAACCTTTTTTGCAGCAATTAGGCTGCAAATGGGTTGCAATTGGGCTGGCGACAACCAGTTTTTGGGTTGAGGCGGTGAGGTGGTGAGGCGGACGCCTCATTTCACTGCACCGCATTGCCTCACTTTGAGGCGGAATTTTGTAAAAACGCCTTGAGGCGCGCCTAAGCAGTCGCCTTGACTGCACTGCCTAGGAGTAGCTTTTATGAAATTGTGGACTCGTTGGGATGTAATTTTTCTCCACTAAATCCTTTTTATTGTGGAGCATAATGTGCTCATTTGTTGATATTGAATCATACATCTTGAACTTTTAAAAATTGGAGCTAAATAGAGTGCAATTCTTGGAATTGATGTGTGTATTTTAGAAGTTATCATTCCTTATTTACTTGCTGTTGGTTTTGTTGAATTTGAGTAGCTTTTTATGGTTGGCTTCGATGTTACTTTTGCATGTTTTCTACCTTTCATGGAGCATATATCTTTTATCGACAAAAACTGAATAACCAAGTATCACTTGGGGTGTGTTGTTGGGGGGAGAAGAGGGGGGTGATTCCGGCTCTAGTCTGGGGCGTTACTGAGTCAGCTAGGTGCCTTTGTTGTTAACTGAGACGCCAATGGAGGGTTTTTTTCCCTCTTTATTTTATGACATTAATTTAATAATAAGTGTTTTTTTAATAACTATGTACATGGATGTGGATGTAGATATGGGCATCATACTATTTTATGATTTTTTGTGATTTAATGCTAGAGAATACTTCCCATGTTCTTCTTTGGTGTGGATGCGCTTTGGTTTATTTCGGGTGTGTTGGGTATACCGATTTCTATCGAGGAATCTCATTAAGGTGTCGGAAGAGTCTGAATCATCTCAAAACCATAGAGAAGGTGATGTGGAAGGGTTTATTTATTTATTATTTGAAGAGCAAACAGGGTTTAAAGGACCCTGGACCATTATATAAATAAAAGAATCAAGAAAAATTACAATCACACTTGTATCTTCCCCCGCACATCATCAAAACTAATTTTTTTTCAAATCCTCCGCAAATGGGCTAGGGCCTAGGGGGTTGTCTCTGAGCTTGGAGCTAACTTAGCTAAACGATTAGCAGCCTGATTTGTTTCTCTGATGTGTAAGGTTTTCCTTGGACTGTTTGGAAGGAGCACAGTTATAGAATCTTCTCCATAAGACAATGAATTTTTTTATTTTTATGAGATCAAACACACCAACATTTGATTGGATGGAAAAAGGTACAAAGGTGAGGGAGAGGCTCACAATAGTAAAAATGTGACACAAGGAGCTAGAACTAAGCTAGTACAAAGAGAGATTACAAGTCAAAGAGATTTTCCCAGCTGAACATGAAGTTATCCATAGGAGTATTGTTGTTGGCCTTATGGGTTGACCCCCGTTGCCACAAGTGTTCTCTGATGGACAGAATGCATTCATCTGGGGTTTGGGCAATGTCTTCAAAGATCCTTCTATTCCTTTCTTTCTAGATATCCCAAGCAACAAAGCGAACACCTTTGGTCCAAATCCACTTTCTCATCGTAAAGATCGGCCAACCAATCATGAAAAGGTCCTTGAACTGTTCTAGCAATATTGAATTCATTGAGGAAAGTTTTCTGCACATGTTGTGCAAAGAGACATTCATGAGGGGCAATGGTCTATTCTTTGCTCTTTGGTTTGGGATTGTCATACCCCTTCTCTTGAAATTTGTCCACAGTGGGAGCCTTCCTTGTAATATTGTCCAAATGAAGAAGTTTAATTTAGGAGGACAGTGCTTGATCCAAATTCTGCTAATGTTATCAAACATGAACTTATTGCTAAACAATTTTGTAATTTCCTCATTTAGGATTTCAAACATTCTTCCCACTGAGAAGCCCTCTTTCTTCCCTTCCATAGAATTACATCCTCTTCTTTGTCTTGGAGTTTAGAAAGTCAAGGAATTCGCTCATGTCCTCAATCTCCCACTCATTGAGGTGTCTTCTAAAGTTAAACACCCATTCTAAAGTTAAACACCCAACCACCTTGGGTATTAAACTCCCAACCATCTTGGGTATTAATCTATTACAATTGTCCCAAAAATCTGCCACCTTTCCATTCTTTTTATTGCAGAGTTGGAAGATGGAATAGAAAATTTCTTTTAATCTACCCATATCACTCCAAGGATCATTCCAGAATCTGATGGCTTTGCCTCTTCCAAGAGCTGAAGAGTTCAGACGTTAGAATTTATCAGCAAGGGGAATGATCCTTTTCCAAACACCACTTCCAAAAGGGACAATACTTAGTTACTTGTTTTTCAGCTTCAGAACTCCACAACCACTTGCTGAAGAGAGCTGCATTGAAAGTGGCAATGGGTCTGATCCCCAAGCCTCATCATTCTTTGGGGATGCAAACATTCTTCCATGAGATGAAGAGCTTTTTTGTTGATAGAGGATTCTTATAGGCCCATAAAAAATCTCATTATTTTTCCACCTTGTTATGGGGAATGGTGCACACAGAGTAGGTAAGATACTAGCTAGAGTGGATTGGATAAGGACCACTCACCCACTTAGATAGATATTTATTTTGCCAAGTGGCCAATCTTTTACCCATTCTCTCAATGACTTCATCCCAAACAGATTTGGCTTTATAAGTGACCCCCAATGGTATACCTAAGTATTTGGTGGGAAGAGGCTTGGAGTCACATCGAAAAATTTGTGTGAATTAAACTATGTTGGGGATATCCCCACCCCAATACCAAAGATAGAGGATTTGTGAAAGTTAATTTGAAGCCCAGAAACCAGAGAAGGAATCTCTTAAGAGACTTGAGTTGGTCACCACAAGCATCACAGAAGAGAAGGACCCATTAAAAATACCCTTTTCATCTGCCTTTTGGATCATGAAAAAGACCTTCAGAGACGATGGCGGAAAAGAGCAATGGGGGGAAGAGGATCCCCTTGCCTAAGGCCCTTGGAGCTAGATAAATGATATTGGTTATATGACTGATGAAGTTTTATTACTATCCTGGGATGGGTTTAATTGGTTGTTTTAAATTCCTTCTATATGCTATCTAGTTTGGCGGGCCAGGCGCCTTGGCATTCCAGGCAGCAGTCTTTCTAAAAAATTTAGAAATCATATACTTCATCAATCTAAATATAATTTCAACACCATTTCTTGAAAGATGTAAAACTGAATCACTCTATCCATAATCAAGTAAGTATGACTGTATGAAAAAAAACAAGTAAAAAAACAACAACAACCATAAAATAGAGTTCAAACATCATTGAAAAAACAGCTTAAAAGGCAAAAAAATCAACTGCAATAAACATAAAGTTCAATTGTGCATAGATCCTCATCTTCCCTAGAATTGAGCCCTTGATCACAATGTAGTACATCCTCAACTTCATGGTCTGTCTTAGACTCACTCTCAGAGGCTTTATCTACAAGTGCCAGTGTCTTCCCTCGGGCTCCACTTGTATATGTGTGCAGGGTACTTGAGATAAAGCCTAATGTCATACTGGATGTATGCAGGGTACTCAAGTAGTTGTTCTTGCTAATCTTAAACCAAGGAATATGCGTGGCGTGAAATCAAATGGAATGCTTCTTGCTGCTTCTGATGCATCACATGAGAATGTTGAGCTTCTTTTGGCTCCCAAGGGCTCCATCCCAGGTGAAAGAATATGGTTTGGTTTGGAGGAGGAAAAGGAAAATCAATGTGCTGCTGCTTCTGCTAACCAGGTATTTGATTCACTTTTTTGCTTATTCGTCAGTATATAACCACCAAATTTTTAATATTTGTCCATTATCTGAGCTCATCAGACATAAGAGTTCAAGTAGTAAAGACAGCGAGAAAATTTGGGGGGAAAGCTGTTGTGAATAATAAAATGGGTAGATTGATTTAAATAAAGATCAAAACAGATGGGTCAAAATTAAATCACAATGGCAGGGAAAACTGTTGTGTTCTCTAAGACTGCAAAGTAAGCCCTTGGCAATGCTACTAGCAGGTTGCTTGTTTTACCAGCCTGCTAGGCGGCTAGCAAATGTGGAAAAAGGCAGTTTTACACTTCTACTGGGTAAGTTTCTGGCAGGGAAACTTTTGACTTAACCATTGGGTTTATTCATCAATTCATCCAGGTCCTTGCATAGAACAATTCTAACAAAGTCATTCTTTGTCATTCATTTTTTGTTATTTTATTCAGATAAAATACTCCTGAGGGGGGGGTTTTATGTGAATCTACAAGCCAATGCTGAAAACTTGGTTTTTCAGGTTGTTAATATCCCCACTAAGTTTGTTCGGAGACCTTTTGTTTGGTCTGACTCTGATGTAATGTTTATGAGAATGGCAGTTCCGCTAGATTAACCCCCTTTCCATCTCCCAAATCATGGCTGGATGTAAGCAGACCTTATAAAAAAGATAAATTTTATAGGCAAAACATATTTCAGCATGGAAATCAAAATATAATCCTTTTAAACATAACCTGTTCCCCTCCTTCCCTACTCTTTTTTTTGGTATTTTTTCATGAAGGTTTAATTTTCTACAAACAAAAACGACCCTAGTTTTTTTTTATAACTTTTTATGTTTGTTTTCCAGATAGTGGCACAAACTATATGTTATAACAAGCATATGTTGCTATTTAGGTTTTAGTTTGAGAAATTGGATTGCGTGCCATGTATGTGTATTCAATAAACTATCCGTGAAGTTTATCATTCACAATTACTGGATTTTACCATACCACCATAAAAAGTTCCATGATCAGTCTGTAGACTCTATACTAAGTGGGAGTAATTTATAAGAGAGGAAGAACTCTCAACAGAGAATGTAACGCCAGTTACAAGGGAAAAAAAACTCAAGAAA
Source organism: Berberis vulgaris (assembly GCA_963556465.1). Taxonomy (NCBI): domain Eukaryota; kingdom Viridiplantae; phylum Streptophyta; class Magnoliopsida; order Ranunculales; family Berberidaceae; genus Berberis; species Berberis vulgaris. The sequence continues at coordinate 61,114 of OY747132.1, forward strand.
ACTTTTGGGCATGTATCGACGAATGTATCATATAGAAAATATTGAAAGAGGTGGGGGAACATATAAAGGAATATTGAGAATTTTTGGACTAACAAGAAATTTGAGTAATCCAAATATTAAATTCTTCATGTGCATTGCATAATGGCTTGCCTGTTAATGATCAAAAGGAGTTGGTTCTTTATTATGAAATCAAATAGAAGGTCATCAAGTATGGTAATAATCTGCTTATAATGGTCTCTGGAAGAAGTTTGATTTGCCTCAGCCTCCGACCTATGTGGAATGTTTTGCTCCTTGGGCTTTTCGTGTTTTAGCTCCTTGGGTCATTGTTCAATAGGAGTACATGTGGCTTCTCGCATTTGGGGTGTTGATTGTAAATTGAAGTAAAATTCAAAAGCGAAAACGCAATAACCATCAATTTGTTATCCTGCGTGTAACTACAAAGACTTTAGCCGCACTACATCGCTTTTCTTGTTGGTGTTATTAGAATATTGAGATGCAGGGGGGTTCTGTTGCGTCCATAATTTTCCTTTTTGCTTGCTTTGGTCTGGATGCTATGACATACATGTCCAATACATGCAGGTTCAGAAGAAAAAACTCTGGGAATTGGTGCAGCCTCATCTCAAGACTGATGATTCTTGTGTTGCTGCCCTTGGGGTGCATCCCATGCGGACGTCTGCTGGAGTGGTGGTATGCAGTTCTCTGCAGAATGCAAACATAGCCTAATATTAGGATACAATGTGACCTGCCTGGTTACCCCTTCGACATATTCTTCAATGCTGGTTTGTTTTATCATCCATATATTTTCAAACTACAAGAAGGAAAATGAGAGCTTTTTTATGGATTAGAATTATACACTTTGTACGCAACAGAAATTATTGTAGAAAGAACAAAAACGACAGGGAGAAGATTGTGTGAAGTGTGAACAATGGAGAGCCAAACATGAAAGTTCATCTTCTGTTTTCTGTATGTGCGTGATGCACGTCATACAATTTGTGCATCCTTAAAGTTTAGATGCTCTTTCTAAAAAAAGAGTATCTCACTCATTCATTTTCTTTTACACTGCTGTGATTCTATACGGGGTAAATAGACAATATCTCACCCTGAAATGAATATTAATTACTATAAGTACAAGATTATTTCTGAAAATTCAAATTTGAATGAGAGAAAAAAGTTGAAGAGAATAACTATCTTTAAGTGAAAATAACTAAACTATCTAAAGTTTAATTATCCTTACACTATTTCTTAGACCCCAATTCTAGCTGACCTGGGAAAGGGAGCGAGGTTGCTGCTTGAAGGGGGGGGGGGGGGGGCAGCGGGGCTCAGGTCAGCAAGAATTATTCATTATCAGCCATGGCTACACACTTTCTACAAGCATGTGCTTATGCCTTTAGCATGCCACCTTTGTTAGTGTCTTTGATGTGTCACTTGGCTTGTTGAAAAGTGCATAAAAATTGTAATAATACAGGAATTCTATGGGGCAAGGGACAGAACGAGACCCATCCCCCTCGAGATGTGCAGAATTGTTTATCTCGAGGAAAATGGGTGTCTCGCTACTTAGAAGGGCTCGTAATAATATGATCCAAACAAATAAGTTTTGATAAAGTTTACTGTGGTTTTGAATGCGTGTAATAGAATGTCAAATTACGAATACAACCTAACTACTGCAAGTCATAATATTGTTTCCAAACCACAATGAAAAAACAGAGATTTACTTCAATTACTTGTATGGACGGCAATGGGTTGGGATCGCGGATCCCCAAATTTGCCTCAAATAACGGTTTATTCATTTTGTTTAAAATCATCCCGAATATTTGCCCCTAACTAAATAAATAAATCCAAATTGTCTTTTTCTCTAATCATCCCTTCCGAGGCTCACAATTTCAAAGTTTCAGTAGAAGAGAAGCTGAGAAGAAGAGAGGAAGAAAGCATAAGTAGAGACTTGATTTCATTTCGATTCATTCGCGATGGTGACGAGAAACATAACTGTTGTATGTAGATCAAACACGAGCACACCGCCCCCTCTTCCTCATCCTGTCTATAGATCAAACACAAGCACACCTGCTTCTCCTCTCATCCTTCTCCTTGTAGATTGAATCCAACACTGAGATCTCCACGAAGAACATATCCCCTCCCCTCCACACGGATGACCCATCACGAAGAACAAATCAGCTCCACTCAGAGAACATATTCATTCCACTTCAGTCGTGGTCGATCGTTTTGGGTTGTTCCTTCCACGCGATTTCCAAGGCAAGTAAAGAAGTGATGGATAGAGCAGAAGGAGGAAGAGATGATAGCGATTTCGACAGAGAAGATTCGAGTGGCTGATGGCGGTGGTGAGGGTTTGTGGGAGAGAGGATTGACTGGGTGGATATGATAGGATCCAATACTGAAAGCTAAGATAATCGATCTTTTGATTGGAGATCGAACCACCTATTGATCTTTTGATTGGAGATCAGCCACCAAAGATTAAAAAAACTATTTGATTGATGATACTTCTGATTACAATTGATAGACTTTATAGAGAATTCTACGTCCTAGATTCCTAACCAGACTCATCTTAATATCGAAGTTCAACTAAATTAGGACTCACCTACTGACTTACCTAGTTCAACTAAATTAGGATTCTCGCCTACTGACTTACCTAAACATGACTTCTTACTAAAATAGTACTTGTTACTAACATGGTAACCTATTGGAGTTGGGTTCCTAACAGGATATTTTTTTCTGGAGAAGTGAGTTAAGGTCGCCTGATTTGGGGAGGAACAAGATGGGGGGAACAACACCCCTAATCACCACTAATTCAACTGAAGGACGCCATTGCTCACCTTTTTTTTAAATCTGTTGAAGGACACCACCACCACACACCCTCATATTTTCTTCTCTTCACCGGAACAACACCCCGGTCAGTCCAACCACCACTTTGCTCCGCCACGCCCTGCCAATGTCGTCCGACAGTGGTGGTGGTGGTGGTGCTTGGGAAAAGAGATAAGAAGAAGAGGTGAATGGGAGGAAGAGGGGAGGTGGCGGTGGTGATTGGTGGAGAAGAAGAAAAAAATGTGAGGGGGATGAGAAGGAGAATAATAAGAAAACGAAGAAAATGGGAGGAAGAGGAGAAGGAGAGGTGGCATGGTGGCAGTGGTGATTGATGGAGAAAAAGAAAAAAAAAAAAAAAGGGGATGAGGATGAGAGGTGGGGTGATGGTGGTGAAGAGGGGGAGAAGGATGATGATGTGGTGGAGTTGATGGAGAAGAAAGGGAAAGATGAGAAGAGATGTAGTTTTTTTTTTTTTTTTTAATATTGGTGGTGTCCTTTAGAAAGTAGGGAAATTACTGATGTCTTCAGCAAAAAGGGTGGTGTTATTTAGTAAGGGCCAAAATTTAAACCCATCAAACAATAAGTATCCCAACCAAAAAAATAATTTCTCAGTTCCATCTTCACCACAAAATCGTCGCCATCACCACAAACAAAACTCCCAAACCCCCATAACCCAAACCATGAGCACCACTAGTTTGAGCAACAGTAAGGACAATAAATTCCATTGGTGGAGGAGCAAGAGAAACCCCAATGAATCTATTCTTTCAGATAACACAACCACAACCATCTTTTGCAATTGCTCACAATGCCCCTTAGCCTCACTAACGAATAACTAAGGCCCTAATCGATTCAACTCGATTTCTCATTCCCACTCTGGTACACTTTAATGGGGTTCGAAAGATTGCAGTTCTTGTAATCTACTCTACTATTTGCAACATTAAATCCTTCTCTGCGTAGAATTTTCAAACAAGTGAGTCGCCAATTGTGAACCGGGTTTTCTCTGCCTATTGGTTGAGTGAGTTCGATTGAGACAATGGGATCTTCCATGAATCAGTTTTGCCTCCAAGCAAGATGTCTTTGGCTTCCAAGAAGCTTGAGAAAATGAAGAAGAGCATAAGAGAAGAAACCAGAGCTCTTGAAAAAGCCATTTTATAGAACTTGGAAAACAGTGTAAAAAAGATAAAAATGCAGAGAGATTTGGGGGAGGTTTAGAAAATGAGAGTGAATCCTTTGAAATACATTAAAACTTAGGGTTTATTTTCAAAAGACCGACAAATTTCATCTTTTTTTTTCTTTTTCTGGAAAGTGAGCTGGGGTTTTTAGGATCCCGAACCTTATATTAATAAAAAAAGATGATGATAAAGTTTACAATCACTCGTTACATCATTTACAAAACAATAAACTTGCTTCAAAGCTTCAACAAAAAACCTAATTAGTTTTAGATTCACCGTCTCCAAGTTAGGGAGTAACCTTGCAAAGTGTTCTGCTACTAAAGTGGTTGCATGATAGACCTGCCATAACTTTTCTTCCTCATAATTACCAATCAATCCTTTAATCACTCTCATGACCTGATTTATACCTAATATGGGTCCCAGGATGTATGAGAAGTTGTTGTAAAGAATCGAAACACAATGAATCATGATATAGAAACCATTGAATGCTAGCACTAATCTAGCATCCCTACAAAGTTCTAATAAGCATTTGCATTCTACCTGTATTATCATCATCAGTTACCTGAATTTAGGATTTGTCTTCTTGCTTCGAGAAGACCTTCGAGGTACATATTCCGTTGGAGGCTGTATTGTGGTAACCTCATGTTCTTCTTCAATAGTGTTTTGCCCCACCTTTGCTGCTTCCGCTTCAAACAAGCCTTTAATTTCGGTGATCAATGCATCCTTGCCTATTCTTGCAATTTTTGTATTCAAAGCATTGATGGCTTGGGATGTTAGCCAATCCATGGGCGCCGTTGGAGAGTTCGTGCGATTTCCCCCTGTCTTCCATCAGTCATCTCTCGTCCTACTTCAGGAAATGTAGAAGCTAATTTTGAGGTTGCATCAACTTCTTCACTGCATCTTTCTTGATTTGGAGCAACTTATATTTCACATTGAATTTGCACAGGAGCATCAACTTCTTGTTGGCTTACTTCTTGTTCCTCAACTGGGAGTGTAGGGATAACTTATTTGTTTGACTGGTTCGCAGTATCCATCTCATTATCATATTGATCTATGATATCTACCTCATTCACGTTGCTTGTACTCTCACTTGCATTAGTGTTGGTCTGCCTTCTGACATCTGCGTGTTGCATTGCCTTATTAGGCCTGAATGCATGTTTTCCTGAAACAACAGTCCAACCATCTTTATCTTCCTCATTCTGATTCTCATCTGCTTTCTTCCATGTTTCTCTCCAAACTTTTGGAGTCGTTTGTCTAATTGGCTTACTCTTTGGACAACCCATTTTGTTGTGCCCAAACCCCGCACACGAGATGCATTTGGCTGGAACCCAAGCATACTCCACTTCCACTAATCTCCTTTTCTCGTCATTGATAACTATTGGTATTGCTTTGGGGAGTTGGCTGCTAACATTGATTTCCACACAAACTTTTGCATATGACATTCGTGTTCTCTCCTCTGTTGCTTTGTCAAGCATGATTGGGACTCCTATTGCACTTGTGATTTTTTGGATGCCTTCCGGGTTCCAAAAGGAACAATGGTATTTTCTTCAATGTAGCCCATATGGGAATGGTAGTAAGTGCTTCTTCTTCCTCGTCCATCAATGGGTTCCAAGCTCGAAGAATGAAGAGTCTACTGGCAATGTGTAAATGTCCCATTTCCAGAACTTTGTCCCTGTCAGTTTCCTCTCTAAACTTGAACACAAAATTCTTATTTCCATGAATATTCATCTCAAATTTATGAATTCCCCAAACTTGGCTGAGGTATTATTTGACATACCCATATGCCAACCTCCTCCCTACTAACCTGCCAATAATCAGTCGTTCACACTCTTCAATTCTGGCTGTAAAATCAGAGGTGCTAACATGCATTATTTTCTGGCCATTTACAATCGCAGGGGGTACGTATTGAAGCTTGGTTGTGCCCGCAGACTTGTGCTACTTTAGCTTTGATGCCCAGTCCATCTTGGGTAATGTCGGAGCAGTAGTAACGGCTTGCGTAGCACTCACCGCAGATCTATTCATCACACCATCGAACTCATCTTGATGTGTATTTGGGTTGGTTTCAAGTCCCCTCTTGTTGGTTTGTGCTTCACCATGAGGAGGTGAAGGACCATCCGGCGTGGTTGTAGACGCCATCATTGATCAATCATCCACGAATATTCATTCAACTCAAAAGGGTAGGCCTGACAAAGAGGGAAGATCTGAAGTCGATGGGAGCAGATCTGAATAAGGTGCAGTCTCAAAGATCTGGAGCCGAGAGATAGCAGATATGAAGGAGATGCAGATCTGGAGCCGAGAGAGAGCATATATGAATTTCCACCAGATATGAGTTGCAAAGAGCAATAGGAGAAAAACAGATCTAGAATATCATATCTGTGTTCCCTTTCCCTCATAGCTTCTCCCTTGATGAGACTTCAAAGCTACAAAAAAAAAAGATAAAAATAAAAAGAGTTTAGGGTTTATAGAAAGTTTAGGGTTTAAAGAAAAAAAGCTTCTCCCTCGATGACATACACATTTTTTTCGCAGCAGCTGAGAGTTTATAGAAAGTTTAGGGTGTGAGAACGAGGGTTATACTCAATTAGCTATGGCTTAATTATGGTTTAACGATTTTGTTAGAAAACGAGTGTTATATTCAATCATTTTCTAAAGCGAGGGCCAATGGTAGCCTGATTATATGGTTAAGGTTGTGGTGGTTTATATCCCATGTTTTGAGATCTGTACCCACCGGCCGCGTGGGCCAAATTCTAATAGGTATATACTAACGAGTGTCCAACTAAAAACGGAAAATGACTTTTAAGGCCTTCTTTTTTCACAAAATATACTGTGAAAACTTAGTCCATAAATTATAAGACATATTTATCCTTCCTAGACAAATAGAAAACTTATTTTATACCAACAAATACTCTTTAATTAATTATTCTAATTATGACCAACCAATTGTTTTTTTTTTTTTTTTTTTTTTTTTTTTTTTTTGAAAGGCAAGCTGGGTTTTAAGGATCTCATAACCTATCAACTGGGCGACCTATAGGTCAACACCCATTAGAAACAAACCATACCGCCGGCGGGATTCGAAGCTAGGACGTGGGGGTCAAACCCACACAGCCCTAACCACTAGGCCAACACACCATTGGTACCAACCAATTGTTGTTTGATGATTTATAGCTTATTATTTTCACAATTACTCTCCAAAACATATCTAATAGAGCAAAAAATATCACATTATTTTTATTAATTAATTAATTTATTATCATCACCATTTTCATTATTATTATTATTATTATTATTATTATTATTATTATTATTATTATTATTATTATTGTCCGCTATAGCTTACTGCAATAATCAGTCATAATTTTTTGTTGCCTTAATAGCCGCCTCAACTTCAACTGTCACTTGTTGATGACAACTTTAATGTATCCCCAATGACAGATTGCTCAATCCCTTATCTATTTTGCAAATATTAATATTTGTAAGAAATTAATTAACTTAAGTGTTTTTCATCTAGACTAAGTTTCTTGATTTTATTTACAATTCAAGTTTTGGGGCTATTAACGATTCGAGCTAAGAGGTAAACACTGCAATCTTTTATATAGACGAAGTTATGCCACAAAAAAAATAATAATAAATAAAACAAGGTAGTGGTATTTCTGACTCCATTATATATGTTTGAAATGTGTAAATTGATGAAAATCATCAACTTAAATAGCCTAACTCAAACAAATTCAACAATTATTGAAGTCATGTGGTATACGACGTTGAATAACACACTAAGACACTATATTTAAAAAAAATGATTGTTTAAGTTTGAGGCTATCAATGAGCGAGTTAAGAGGTACAAACATTATCTACTTAGAAATGAAATCATCATTCCCCACCCCACACAATAATAATAATAATAATAAATAAATAAATAAATAATAAAAACAAATTGATACTTCAGTTAGAATAATTAATAAAAGTATAAAAATGAGTTTTCTATTTGTTTAGGAAAGATAAAATTTTCTTATAAATTTATGAGTTAACCTGGATTAATAAAATAGTCACTGTTGGTCATAAAAGTATAAAAATAAGAACAAATTAGCCATTACATAAATTACGGTATCTAAATTGTCTATTTTATAAAAAAAATAAGCCTTAAAGGTTATTAAAAAAAAACCCTTTATTTTATCAATATCTATCTGTTTTGTTTTTAGTTTTTTTTAGCAAACAAATGTAGATGCTATAAAGTATAAACACAGCCAGCTGAGTCCCGATTCAACTGGATAGAAATTTCTTGAATTGTTTGATGACTAGAGTATGGCTCGTGCCTGTTGGCACTCCACATAATTTAATTTTTGCCAAATATTTTCTACTTAACACCTCCGTCACTATCCCCATTTTCGCTCTCAATTAGTATTGAAGTGTAAGCTTATTATAAGGTAAAAATATATATTATAAATTTTTAAGGTTAAAATCATTTAAATTTTAATACTTGGGAGAAAAAAATTAAACGCCGAGAATGAATTCTCCCCCAATATTTGAATTCGCCAAAACATGAAGTTTAGGGATTTTTTTAAATGTGCATTAAGATGTCCGACTCATTTTTTTTTGGTACGATCGGTCTGTCTCATTGCTTTGAAAAATATTAAAGACGTAAAATATATTATAAGTTTTCTAATTATAAAATATATATATTTAAAATTTTAGCGCTTGTATTGATTATTGATTTTGTTGAAAAAATCTTCAAAAATGCATTTCAACGATATTAAGTTTTTCAAAATCAGACAACGATATAGATAGTTATGATAAATTTTCATTTTGCTAAAAGGAATATACAATATTTTCTCTCTGCCACATGTACATTCTACCTTTCTCTCTGCCACATGTAAATTCCACCAACTTTTTTCAAAAGTTTTTCATTATTTTTGTCATTTTACATGTTTTACATTTACCAATATACAAAATGAATTTCAACCCTCAAATTCAATACGTTTCCCAACTTTCAATCCTAATCATTTTTTATCTCAAATGCTTATAATTTGATTTTGTCCAAATTAGCAGTGAATAGTAAAACGTCTATCTGAATTGTAAAATAGATGTAGCCGAGTGGAAAATTGTATGGTTCGAGTTGACTCGTCCGGGTTACGAGTTGGTTCGATAAGTTATAGATTTTTCTCACTCAACTCACTCACTTACAATTTCTGTGTCTTGTCTTGATCGTCAGGACCATCGACAAACAACACATTCATCCTCCAAATTCCGACCTCACCTGAGTGGGTTTCGGTTTCGGTTTCGGTTTCGGTTACGGTCACGAGACGAGCAGAGCAGAGCGGGTAAGCAGGGTTCGCCCTTCGTTTCGTCTGTCCGTTGATCCCTCTCCTCCTTCCTTTTAACATTATATTACAATTACAATTAAATTACTCTCTATCTTTTGGTTTGCGATTGCGTTTGATTGAAGCGCAAGCCCAAGCGCGCGGACAAGCGTCAACTAAAAAATTGGGGATTCAAAATCCTCTCTATCTATCTATCATTCTGTCTATCTCTTTATTTCTTCCTGTCTTTTATCTCTATCTCTCTGTTCTGTCTATAAATTTATATTGAATTGATGGATCGGATTTCTTTAGGGAATCTACAGTGGAGCAGAGCCTGGCAGGCCTGGAAATCAAATCAATTCCGAATTCATTGATTGAACTAACAAGGCCGATTGATACCAAAAAATGTTTGGTTCAACTAATCGTAAGTCTTTACCCTAAATTTTCTTCTTCTTTTTCTTTCATTGTTAGTTATGAGGTGATTTTTTCCCCTCTTTGGATTAATAAGTTATACAATCTCTGATGATTACTCTCGATAGTTACTGTCTACATTACATTCTCGAGCAATGACTTGTGTTTCTTCACACTCTTATTCCAATCTTCTAATGATGCTTGAAATGGAAACAAGAATGATCATTCATGGTTATGGTTCGTTAATTCTTCATTGCTCTACGCAGATTTTTCAAATCTTGGCTGATGACTTGTGAATGTCATGGAGAATTGAGCCGATTCTATTTATAGAAGAAACAGCTGACTTCATCACAAAAAGATTATAATTTATCCAACTTAGCTGAGTTTCAAATGAAATTCATTCAGTCGACTTGACTGAGGTGCATAAAAAGAGAAACTTAATCAAACAAATACACAATAGTAGAAACACTGAAGAAACTTACAAGTGATTTTCCTTTTTGTTTGTTTTGCACGTGTTTATTTTTTATGCTCTTCCCTTGATCTGTTCAACTCATTGAGCTATTTCAGGCAACTCTAGTATATAAATTTCTATTTTCCAACCGTTTGGAGCAATGATGCACTAATTGTTCAAGTATTTTGTTTTTCAATAAAGTAATTGTTTCACTCATTGATTAGTTTGGATTGTTATTGATTTAAGTGTACTATAAATTTTAAAAGATGAATTTCTGGTCTCAATTTCAATAATTTCTGTGAGTTAAACACTATTGATTACTTCGGCTGTTTTGACCTTACTTGTCTATATATGGATGGATAGTAATATTTGGTAAGCTTAGGACTTCTCTGAATTCACTTCTTAGCAGAGGTAGTGAAAAATTCAGCTTCTCACGCACCACTTACTCTAGTTAGATGCCAAAAATAGACGCCATTGAGAGGCTCACATCTAAAAGCTCAGATCTCTGAATGACTGGAATGTAGTTAGAGATAAAAAGTACCTCCTCTAAATTTCTGATTCGGCAGATATCATATTACCCTTTTCCACGACTTTATTGTGTATTGATAAACCATTGTTATTACCCGGTATAATAAACCATTGTTATTCTTTCTTTTTCATTTGCCAGCTTTTGGGCAGTCTTCTACTAGTCCTTTTGGATCGCAGTCAGTTTTTGGGCAAACCAGCAATGCTAGCAACAATCCTTTTACTCCCAAACCCTTTGGCAGTACATCCCCCTTTGGATCACAGACTGGGGGTTCCATATTTGGTGGCACATCAACAGGTGTATTTGGTGCGACACAGTCTTCTCCATTGGTTTCCACTCCAACATTTGGTGCTTCCTCAACTCCTGCTTTTGGAAGTTCAGTTCCTGCTTTTGGTGCTTCCTCAACTCCGTCCTTTGGTAGCAGTTCGTCCTCATTTGGTGGTAAGTACAGATTTTCACAGGCTAGTTTTACTTATGTGTACTCAAGTATTTCAGGGAGTTTCTGTGCATCTTGTTTTGGATTGCATCCATGTGCACTTCAGGATTTAATTGTTCCTGATTACTTTTCAACTGAAACCTCTGTTCTCTGTGTGTGTGTGCATGTTTTTGTCGTAAGGATCATCTGTTTTTGCTCAGAAGCCAGCTTTTGGAGGCTTTGGGTCAACTCCTAGTCAAACAAGCCCCTTTGGAAGCACTTTTCAACAAACTCAATCGGCTTTTGGAAGCAATCTGTTTGGTTCCTCCACACCCTTTGGAGCACCAAGTCAACCTGCATTTGGTGCTGCAAGTACTCCTGCATTTGGAGCTACAAGTACTCCAACGTTTGGTTCTACCAGCACCCCCTCGGCTTTTGGTTCAGCAACAACTCCAGCCTTTGGTAGCACCGGCTCAGCATTTGGTGTATCCAGTACACCTACTTTTGTATCTGGAGGAGCATTTGGAGCATCAAGTACCCCAGTTTTTGGATCTTCAACCACCTCAACTTTTGGTGGTTCAAGTAATCCTGCATTTGGATCTTCTTCTACCCCAGTTTTTGGCGCTTCAAGTACTCCTGCTTTTGGAGCTGCAAGTGCACCATCCTTTAGTTTTGGATCCAGTCCTACCTTTGGTCAATCAAGTTCTTCATATGGCAGCAGCCAATTTGGAACAACAGCATCTCCCTTTGGAGCCCAGAGTTCTCCTTTTGGTGAGTCCTCTTTCCATTTAAATTTCAGGGAAAAACTTTTGTTTTCAGGTATTAAGAATTTTATCCATTCACCTTCAGTGTTCTTGATTTTATGCATCCATGTGTAAGTTGCCTTTGTTGACTGTTCTGCAGGGAGCCAGGCTTCCACACCCATATTTGGTAGCTCTGGTTTTGGACAATCATCTTTTGGGGGCCAGGGCCAACGCGGGGGAAGCCGAGTAGTGGCTTATACACCAACAGCTGAGGTTGATGCCGGCAGCAGTACACAACCTGGAAAGCTTGAATCAATATCAGCCATGACTGTTTACAAAGATAAAAGCCATGAAGAATTGAGGTGGGAGGATTACCAGTTGGGAGATAAAGGTACGTGTTATAGTCTAGTACTCTCTCTCATTCTCTTTCATTCACCTGTTGGTTATTGTGTTGTTGGGGGGGGGGGGGGGGGGGGGGGGGGGGTGTTCAATAAGTGATACTTATCAGTTTTTCAATTTTTGCTTGTATATTTATAAGTTTAGGTGGACCTAATCCTGCTGGTCAGCCTGCTGCTGGGGTTAGCTTTGGTGCGCCTACTGCACAGTCAAATCCTTTTGGGGCTTCCCCAACATTTGGCCAGTCATCTGTGAACCCCTTCTCCTCCACCACATCTTCCAACCCATTTGCTTCAAAAAGCCCCACCTTCGGTTCATCAGGCTTTGGTGCCTCATCCACTCCTGCTTTTGGATCATCACCATTTGGTTCGTCGTCTACCACAAACCCGTTTGGTACAACTTCATCATCCACGCCATCTTTGTTTGGTACAAGCCCAGCCCCTGCGTTTGGCGCTAGTTCTTCCCCATCACTTTTTGGCGCATCTAGCTCACCTGCATTTGGTTCTTCACCTTCCATCTTTGGTTCTGCTTCAGCTCCAGGAACGACTTCAGCATTTGGTTCTGCCCTGAATTTTGGTAATACCCAATCAGCTGGGTTGTTCCAGTCAACAACACCTTCACTTGGGCAGACAAATTCTGCTTTTGGACAGACTGGTTCAACCTTTGGACAGAGTACTGCTCCTTCCTTTGGTCAGTCAAACCTGTTTGGTGCACCGTCAACAGGCTTCGGTGGAAGCTTATTCTCAAGCAATTCAACCTCATCCCTGCTTTCTACTAATAGCCAAGTGGGTTTTGGTCAAACAACTGTAAGTTACTACATCTGATGATATACTTATGGCTTTATTAGACTGCTATATGAAGTTATATGAGGAAACCTATTCATGCAGTCTTCATTGGTTATGTCTTTAAGGTATAATATCTATCAGGTTTCCAGTATTATTACTATTGCTACTGTTTATTTATTTTGTTGTTCGTTAATTTGGATTTGTGAGTGTGATGTAGATTTGGCATATGTGGAAGTTCAATTTATTTTGCTTCTCTATGTGCAGCCTTCTCTTTCAACTCCCTTCCAACCAACACAGACTCCTCAGGCATCAGGTGCTTTTTCCTTTGGTAACTTTGGTCAGGCACAAGCAGGTATTAAAAGATGCAAACAATTCACACCTCCCTCTTCATTTGGAACTAATGAGACTTGTAGTTGGTTTTGCTGAAAGATGTATTTGTGCCTTTAAGCAGCTTCCAGTGGTTTTGGTGGTGGATCAAGTGTTTTCGGTCAGGGTACCTTTGGACAATCGTATGTTCCATCTTCATTGTTAAATTTTTCTATCGCATTTTTCTGTTTATTTTGTTTAGTTTATTCAAGCTGGTGGCGTGGACAATATATATAGATTTGGTTCCTGCCTTAATGTTTTTTTTTTTTTTTTTTCATTTCAATTTTCTTATCATCCAAAAAAACATTCAGTGATGATAAATCAAATTATTCAAATGAACAAAATAACAAATGCATATCCAAAAAAAGTATTCACGGGCGGTACAGCTAAAAGTGTGGGTACAACATTTTAATAAGTTAAACATACATTATCATTGTAACAAAAGTTATACATGCATAAAGTGATAACACACTGTAATTCAAAGTGTTGGCAATTTCAAGACGTGGGGCCACATAATGAGACGAGATATTTAAGATGTTTTGGTTGATCCTATCACAACATTTATCAGTTGAAACCTAACAATATTCTTTCTCCCCCGCTTATGAGTGATGTTGTTCGGAAGATTACTATTTAAACTTTGAATCCTTTTCCTTAGGCCACAACCATGAAATTGGTATTTTGTTTTCCGCCTCCATGTTTCTCAGGAATCTGGAATTAGATCCTCCATATAAGATTATTTTCTTTGAAAAACGTCCAAGTCCACTTTCTTTGTAAAACTTCATTGAAAAGCCTTAGCCTCCTTATACCTAGGCATCCTTTCTCTTTTCTCTTTGGGATACCAACCTAATCCCATGAGATTAGATGATAAGACTTCTTGTCAGATGAGGAGTACCATAAGAAATCTCACATAGTTTTCTTCATTCTGCTGGCAACGGAGGCTGGTATGGTACAAAGGGAGAATAGCTAAATGGGAATACCGACAAGAGTTTAATGAGCACGACCCTTTCATCCTTTGATAGGTTGGTAATTTATTCTCCATTCTTTCGATGGTTTCATCCCAAGGAGATGTTTCCTTGTGGTGAGCTCAAAAAGGAATACCAAGCTATTTTCTTGGGGGAGTTTTGGAATCACACCCAAGAATTTGAGTGACGTAAGCAATGTTTGGAGGTTCCTTAATGCCAAAGGAAGATTTGTGAAAGTAAATTTGGAGACTTGAGGTATCTCCAAACTGTAGAAGGATTCTCTCAAGAACTCTGAGCTGATCTTCCTTAGCGTCACATAAGAGGATGGTGTCATAATATTTCTATTTGGGGATGGACCTGCTCTGTTGGCTAACCTTAAACGTGGGGGTAGTTTACACGATACTTGGTAACAACTTGGTCGATGACCGACTAGCGAGTCAACTGATTACTCTGGGAGTAATTGAAATTTTTTTGATAATTCATCCAAATAAGTTTGTTTGTTTATTTAAAATTTTTAAATTTTTAAATCATCCATGTCCACCTCTAGTTGACTTCGGCTCCGCTTGATACACCGTAATACAATGCATTATCCAAACTAATGCATTTGTATTAGTTTTCATATGCTTTACAGAATTACAGCTATTTGGTAGTAATTAAAGAAAGTTAATGTGCAAGGTTCAATGACTATGAAGAGTGTGTGATCTCTTTGTCACTAGGACTCTGCTGAGAGGGATCCACTGTCATTTGGACTTTGTGTAAAGAAAGAAATAGGACAATTTTTTAAGGGAAAGCTTCCTCTTATGAAGAGTGTGTGATCTCTCACAATGCGATTTAGAATATTCTTTTGGCAGTCTTTATGTTTAATTGGGACAACTTCCTGTTTTATGACTGGTGTTATTTTGTTCCCTTCCTTGTATTGCGAGATTAAAAATTTCCTTGGTGGTTGTTTGACTTAAAAAAAAAAAAAGAAAAAGAAAAAAAGAAGGCTTACATCAAAGCAATTTGGTTTTTCTGTGATGTGCATCCCACACTTAATGGAGATCATTTTTGGCATTTCAACTAATTGCTAATGACCTACTGAAAGTGTGAAGGTGGGGGGAAAAATTAGTTTGGGAAGAGAGGAGGGGGGCTTAGAGGGTCTCCAATTGTGGGATTGCAAAAAACGTTACATTTCCATCTCCACAATTTCCTCAAAGATTCGATGGAAATGTATTTATTTATTTGTTTTTTCATCACATACGTGTTTGGTGCACCCAAAATTAGAACTTTTTAATTCAAAATGCTTTGTGGTGCAAGTATAACCTTTCCTTTTTTACGTTTGTCCTTTTCTGGGAAAAAAATATTTAAAAATAGAAGATAAGATATCATTATTGGAGCAATGGGAGAAAATGGGGGAAAAAAGGAACTGAGAAATTATGTTACATTTGGATTTCCATTCTACTAATGTCTAATGGAGATGCTCTTATATTGCAAACATTTCAGGGGGCAAAATGCAAAAAATCCAATAAAAGGTTTTTTAACTCGAGAGTGCTACTTTTTCAGTCTGCAAGTGAACTGTGGTGCATGTATTTGCTGTGGATCATGATATATGTTTTGTCCCATATCAGGCCTGCCAGCCAGGGTCTTGCTGTCCCGCAGCCAACACTGGTTCCAAATCCTTTTGGAACTCTCCCTGCATTGCCACAGATGTCGATTGGTCGCTCTGGATCCACACCATCAGTTCAATATGGGATCTCTACAATGCCTGTGAGTATTAATTTTATTTTATTTTATTTTTGCAATAAATATTACCACTCTAAATCACTGAGAACTTGACCCAGTTCATATGAATGTTACATGCTATTGAAATTAGACGAATACTAGGCCCTTAAATGCGATTGAAAATTTGTTATTTATGTTTAGCATTCCTTGTTTAACAGGTCACTGACAAGCCCGCACCTGTTAGAGTTTCCTCTTTATTGACTTCTAGACACTTGTCTCAAAGAAGGATCAGGTTACCAGCAAGGAAATACCATCCGAAAAATGATGGTTCCAAGGTGAGGCTGGTTTGTTTCTCGAATAGAGTTTTAACCAATAATGAGTATGATACACATCATCTAATTCACAAGGCTTTCATGCTTATAACTGGATTTCCAATTTACTAAGCTTCTTCCAATACCTATTTCTTTCGTGCCCATTAAATGCTTGTGTACAGGTACCATTTTATACTGATGATGAAGAAGTAGCCAACACCCCAAAGGCAGACGCTCTTTATATTCCAAGGGAGAATCCAAGATCACTCGTAATCCATCCAACAGAAAAGTGGCCCTCAAGGGCCAAGACAGATAAGCTAGCTCTGTCGAAGGATACCTATATTCCTGTGCATGAGAATGGTAAACTTGTCAGTGTTTTCTAAATGATTCTGTGATACTGACCATGACTTCTTTGGTTTTGAATTCAACTTGCGAACTTCATCACATCGTAAAATCTACAATTTTATACCAATTCCCACAATCCATATGCCGTTGGAAAGCTCAAGCTACGAGCTTTCTAATTGTATAAGAATCAGACAGAAAATCAGACGGGCATAGGAGATGTCATGGCCTAAATATACCCACTTCATCATGTTAAACCAAATTGTAAATGAAATATAAACTTTCAATTTCATTAAAGCTGGTGAATCTAGCTCACTTATCATAATGTATTTAAGATCATACTCTCTTGAAAATTGCAGAATCCTTGTTCCTAACCCCGCGGAGCTTCAAACCAACCTTGATCAGAGAATTCCCCTCGAAAAACTTCAAAAATTTCCTTGATTAGCCTTAATTTCACTACGAAGTCGACATGCAATGGCAGGAACAACAGTTGTTCAGACTTCTTTCTCTCAATAATCTCAAATGGATGAAAGAAATGACGTGAAACAACATAAATCAAGAACCCCCACTCAATTTACCCACAAACCCTTGAAAAACTTCGAAAACCCTTCATCCAATTCCCCTTGTCTTCACTCAAACCCTCACACAATTGTTACTCTGGTTTCTCCTTTCCGCTCACTCTCCAAGATGAAGACGACAATGAAGAAGAATCAGGAAAAAAGAGAAGTAAGGCCCTATATCCTATATAAAAAAAAATATGATGACTATAGGCCACCACGCGGTATCATGTCATTAAATGCGAAAATGATACCAAAAATGGTTCCATCACAAGTTCAACACTTCATAGGGTCTTTTTATGCCTAAAAAAATGTGTTCCCACACACATGGGGTCCACGAAAATGAAGGGCTGGATGCAGGCCCTACTATTTGTGCAAGCTTAAAATCTGCTTGAACACCAAGATACCTTAGTTACTCATCTCGAAACTAACGAGATTTCACATCATACACACCTCAAATGGATCTCGATCAAATGCGTTCAGAAATGTCATACACAAAACGAAAATTATGCGTCCTACTAAAAAGGCGGATACTGAAATAACCACCACACATTGATGAGAAAAACTATGAACCCATCACATTTTAGCGGAGCTAGAAAGAAACCTAATTGTCTCGACTAAAGTCCACACAAGGCAACAAAACTCAAATGACAACTTCCTCAAACTACTCAACTAGATAATATAACGAGACATACACACCTCAAAAGGATAAATGATATAACACCAAAAATAAATGGCAATTTCTAAAATCTCAAGCAAATAGTCCAACATAGAACTAAATGACACAACAATGAAAATGATTGGGACACTCAAAGTAACGACAAAAGACTTAAAACACCACAACAACACTACATCATCAAAAATCTCCACAAAGCCTGAGAATTCGACTAATCGGGCATGAATCCACAATCTAAAACACAATGAGTTACACCAAGGAACACAAAAATACCGCTCAGTGGGCAAAGACTTGAGACATAAAGACACTAGATAACCATATCGATCCTAAGATCACAATTTTTTTTTTTCTAAAAACTCCATACAATGAAACTGATTCTAAGGAATAAGCCCAAGAGAAAAGAGAAATAAAAAATGAATAAATTTACTCATTAAATATTGACATAAATAACTATGAATCTCTAAAAAATTAAGGCAAAAACACAATCTGATGTAAGCATTATTAGCAGTATTATGGGTTAATTTAGTAATATTAATATTAGGAGTACTTGGGCCTGTTTAGTAAGTACCAAAAATAGTAGTTAGGGCATTATTAGTTGATTAGGGTTAGGTTTGTTAGCTCATCAAAGAAGTTAGGACAATTATAATTTCATTGTTATTCAATTGATGATTGAAAGAGTATTTGATTTCTTAGTTATTTTATGTTATTTCAATTATTGTTCATTGATTCTTTAGTTCTATCACAATCTCTCAACAATGACTAAAATAAAGAACAAATACTACTAAACAAGCATTATAATGCATTAAGTATCAGCTACATACTAACATGTGGATCTTAGAAACAACATAACATACCATCAAAATGAGATTTTACCAGCCTAAAATTTTAGCTGAACAAGTGCTACAACACCTCAACTACTAACATCATACTAACATGAAGAACGTTAACAACACATCGACATGCCCCTCAACCATAATCGAAGGTATAACAAACGTCACACTACCCAACGTTAACCAAAGCGCTGTCATGCCCCGACCCTACATAGTTCCATCAGAAATGACATGACCCTGGAGAGCTGAAGTGTGACCCCACCAAACGCCCAAAACTACTAGAAAGTTCACAACGTTAAAATAAATAATCAAAATGTCAAACCAATTAGAAACTTAATTAGTAAATTTCAAAACATAATTAAATCACTCAATGTCTGTCATCCTCAAAACCCCAACATATCTACATAATCATAACAAGCCAAAAACCTTGATCCAAAAGTTTATCCCAATGCCCCATTACAATCATCTCCAAACTACTATATGAATAACTACGCATGTTAAAACAAAATAATATTAATAGAAAATTCAAAGATGAATTACTACAGCTCAGCTCCACCTGCTAAATCAACCTTCACAACCTGCACTCCAATATGAGTATACTCACATGCCACAATGTGGGTCAGCAAAAGCTAGTGTGAGCAAACCATAAATACACAATTCTGAGATCCCATGTCGATACTATATATATAATGAGTTCAACGAAGCTTTCAAACCAAACATATTCGAAATTTGATATTGACAAAGTTTCACAAATTCAGTTAATTCTCAAAATTCAACAAAAATTGTCTATTACATTAGTGAATAGCCTTAATTTATAATTGACCTAAACTTGCTAAGCAAAGAACTAGTTTCCTAAACAAAATAGAAACCCTAACTCCTACTTGGATTGAATTCTTAATTCTAATTGCAAAAGCAAATACCCTAATTCTAATTCCTATTGGACTTGTACTCCTCATTGGGCCTTAACATGGACAAACCCAACTATTAATTAGATAATAAAATAAATAAAAATATTCATATTACATCATCCTCCCCTACTTCGAAAAGCTCGTCCTCGAGCTTTGAGAATGAAATCTTCGAAAAATGCACCACGAACTTTCTCTTGGTAGTTGCTAGTACTATGAATCAAACAAACATAATTTTCTCTATAAAGGCAAGAATTAGGGACTTTGAACAAATTGGGGAAATTAGGGTTGTTCTCCATAGCCACCCATTTTTACAAACTTTTTCGATGTTCGAATTTTCTTTAATGTGAAAATCGACAAAATTTTCATGATGTGTTTTGGCGGCACAACGCAATGACTTGCGGATAACCGTATACACTTTGTACACATCAAACACGGGTGATTTCTCCCAATCAATGGCAGTAGGATTTACCTTCTATGCTTGAAACGAATCTAAAATGATCCCATCTCGTTCTCCAGCCTTATGACGCAACTTTTCGTGGATAGCTTCAGGTTCTTGACAAGCCAAGACAACGGTCAATTGTATTCTAATTCCTATTGGGCTTGTACTCCTAGTTGAGCCTTAACATGGACTGACCCAATTATTAATTAGATAATACAATAAATAAAAATATCCATATTACATCAATATATAAATATACAACAAAGATAAAGTTATATGAATATGCTGCATGAGATACATGATGCGCATGAAAAATATCTAACAATTCTAAGCTTTTCCACCAATAAAACATGACACTCTAGATCATTATAGCAAGTTCCATTTTTTCTTCATCACATAATATTCGCAATGGAAACACTACATTAGCTGTGTAGCACTTTGACTACATGTACACATGGTAGGATTAGGGACTTATACTTAACTCCAATCCCAAAGTCTATGCGAAAGCTAACAATATAATTTATCGTACTCAATGTTATCACATAACACAACTTGGTTAGACGGTGTATCTCCCTGCATAAAATGATATCCAATTCAAGAATATATCAAATATGTAACCTATCATACCACGAGTCTACTAGTAACTTCCTACCTTAGCTAAACGCCTATCAAGCACTAAATTTAAAGTAAAATGTAACAATTTTAATAATAATGCATTTATTAAATAGACACTATACCAAGGTAGACCATCAAGATTATTGTGATATTTGTTAGTTAATAAGATAACAAAGGCTAGAACAATTTGATTCTTTATTCTTTTTATTATTTATACTACTTTGAATCGTTGTGTATCATGCACCCATCTAATCAGGGTTGAACATGTGGATTACGAAAATCCATTAACAATCGTTAGATCTAGAGTTACAGATTTTAAATTGAAGAGAAAATTTAGGATGTGATTCATTTGTTATATTCAAAATCAGTTTAAAAAAATACACTTAAGAGGAGCATATCATCAACAAGAATGGGTTAGCGTGTCCCAATTCCGAATTTGGGATGGACAATAAAGATTACAAGCCATGCCTTTAAAAGAAATGAAGAGCTGCAAAATTGAAAGCCCAAGCTTGTGAGAAAAAAGTGCAAGTCTGCTTTGTGGTCCAATTGGGTTCAAATGCTGGAAAAGGTCCGCCAATCTCCCAACCTAAAAACCTGCAAGAGGTGAAATCTTCTCGAGATGAGAAAAAGGTAAAACATTCACGAGATGATAAGAAAAAGTGCATTACAAGTGTACGACTCAATCGGTTCTAGCTTCAAATTTGCCACAAGTTAGGGCTAACAAAAGCTTAACTTTACCTTCTCCCACTCCAAACCTCAAGTCTTGGAGAATATTTATTCGTGAGTTTGATCAGTCAACCTAGTTTGACAAAGTAAGTCCTTTAAAGTCAATGTTCAAATCGTGGTCTAAATTTAGTTCCAATCAATTTTCCTTCTTAGGTCTTCAATCAAATAGTATTAGGAAGTATGAATTTTCAAGTTACTTCTATTTTCAGATTAATTTTTGTTTTTGTATTTTATGGCTTATTTAAAAGCCTTTAGAAGTGTCTAAATAGAGTCCAAACGATTTCAGGAAGAACCTATTGTAATTTAGGTACCTTAGGAAAGTTATTTTCCATATTGTAATAGGTTTTTAGTTTGTTTTAGACTCTATATAAAGAGCTCCTAGTATTAATTTTAGAGAAATCAATGAATCAATTATAAATCAAATCAATCAATTTCAATTTATTTTCTAACTTTCAACAATATTTTAGCTCTCAGATTTCAGATTTCAGATTTTTTGAGACTGTGATTTTAATTTACGCTTCCGCTATGTTAAGTGATATCAGAGCCTAGTTGAGAGCCTACCACCAACATGGGAGTAACCTTGGTAACCAATGTCCAATTGGGTCAAAGGTTCCACCACTTGTTTCAAGGCATGACTAGTTCGGATGTTGGAAATTATTATTGTCATGATCAACGGCAACAAGCTACTACTAGGTAACCGTATGCGAGATATTGTGAAAAGTTTGTTGCTCAGAATGTGTTTATTTACTTATTGATTCAGTTCACAAATTTTAAAGAAAAGCTTTCACAAGTTCTTGATATTTTTCAAAGGACATCAAAGAAGAAAACAGAAAAAGTTGCAAGCTAGGATGGAAGTGGGGCAGTTTTTCGCCGATATCTGCTATGCCCCAGACTGTTTGAGGCGGATTGGGTTTTTTAAAATGGATTTTGGGGCGGTTTTGGGATCAAAATTGGATCCGTTACTGTTTCGGGGCGGATACGTATTTGGCTATATCCGCTCTGCGGATATCCGTTTATCTCGGTACTATTACAAAAAAAGCCCATATTTCATTAATACAAAAGTCTTAAAAAAACTCTAAACTTAATTTTTTAATCTCCATCGCCCCTCTCCTCTCCACTCTCCAGTACTCTGCCTCTTCCTTTTTTTCTTCGCTCTCCACTCTACGTTGAATCTGTCTCGATTTGGTGCGTGCAGGGGCAACTTGGCCTGTAACTTCTCCTTCTTCTTCACAGTCACTCACCGGGTTGCATAGGTGGATAGCCAGGTGTTGAGCCATAGGCAAGAGGTGTTGGTTGATATGGTGTCGGTGCCCCCTTTTCTGGGTTTTGATTTTGATCAGATGGTTGAGATGATGAGGTGGGTTGAGAGGGTTCACTGAATTTGTATGGTTTGTTGATAGATAGAGTGAAGAAATTTGATGACTTCGATTTAATTTGGTTATGAATCTGTGACTTGTGGAGTTATTGTATGATGATGTTTGAGTAATCATTAGAGGGGATGAATGTGATGAATTGATTGGAATGACCTGATCTGGAGGTAGCCACCACCCATGGGGTTGGGATTGTCTGCCAACCATCAAATAAGTTGTGCCAGACTTCTTGTGCAGTTCTTTTATTTAACTTGAATTACACTTCTCAATTTTTATTGCCTCTTCATTACTGAGGGGTTTGTTATTTTCGTCTATTTTCTACAATAGATCATTAGCATGCTTTGTTGTTCTAGTTGAATCTGTGCCATCAAAGTTGCTGTGGTGTAGCTTGAATGACACACTAAAGGTCTCCAAATCAATCAAGGGTAACATCGTCAAGGGTAACATCGTCAGTATCTATTTATTTTTTGATATTGCAATGGTCACCCGTTTGGGTTGATGGGTGTGTGAAAGATTTGCCTTCGCTCAAGTGAAGTGTACAAGATGAGAGCAACAAGCTAAAGATGTGCTTCTATCCAAGGGAGTGACCCAATATTAGAGGTGTTACTTGTGTTGCTATAGACTGTTGGCAAACATTGTAATGGGAAAAGGAGGTTGTTGGTACGGTGGACGTGGGTAGCCAACACGCTGGTGGGTAATATTTCTGGTATGGGGTTTTTGGCGGTGATACCCAAATGGGATTCCATGGTGATTAGGCATATCACCCAAAATTTCATTTTAGTTTTTTAATGGTTAATTGGGGCAGGGAGGATATCCGCCCATCCGTCCGGAGCGGGGATGGTTTTAAAAAATTTATATAAACGGATATTCGAGGCGGATTCGGGGATCCGTGAACCCTGACGGGGCGATGACGGATTTGCCCAAATCTACCCTGTTACCATCCCTATTGCAAGCGTCCTTGGAAAGATAAAAGTATTTTGTTAGTCACATCTTGCCACAATGATGCGCTTGTTGTTCCGATGCATAACTCGAGGAGAAGCTATTTCAAAGAAGTGAGACTGATGTAGAACATCTTGGACAATATTTATTTGTGAGTTTAACCATGTCAACCTAGTTTGACCAAGTCAGTCCTTTAAAGTTGATGGTTAAATAGTGGTCTAAATTTAGTTCCAAGCAATTTTCCTTCTTAGGTCTAAGTCAAATAGTATTAGGAAGTGTGAGTTTTCAAGTTATTTTTATTTTTAGATTGATTTCCATTTTTGTATTTTATGGCGTATTTAAAAGCCTTTAGAAGTGTTTAAGTAGAGTTCAAACAGTCTTAGGAAGTCCCTATTATAGTTTAGGTCGCTTAGGAAAGTTATTTTCCATGTTTTAGTAGGTTTCTAGTTTGTTTTAGTGGGGTTATCTATATAAAGAGCTCCTAGTATGAATTTTTCAATGAATTAATTATCAATCAATTTCTATTTATTTTCTGAATTTCAGCAATATTTTGACTCTCACATCTTAGATTTTCTGAGTCTGTGATTTCAATTTACGCCTCCGCCATTTTACTCTCTCTGGAACTGATCTCCAGTCTAGAAGAGAATACTTTACAGCCAAGAGCTCCTCTCTCATTCTCTGCGACACCAGTTTAGAAAAAGATCCAATTTGGTTCCTCTGGTTTCAGGAGAGGCATGCAAATTGGTGTACCTTCAAGTGGTTTCATGGTTGGAATGGGAGTTGAAGATGAACAAAGTGGTGGGCATCCTTAAGGGAACCTCCTTAAGGGAACTGAGGAAAGAATAGCAGATAAATCTAAAGTAGAGATGGCAACAGATGGGGCAATTGAGGTGCGCAATGATTAAAGTCTTGTCTTGGAATGCTAGGGGTCTCAACTCTGTTTATATAGCTATCAGTGCAAGGAAGTTTATTGCTAGAGTGATCCTGCAGGAAACTAGGAAAATGATGCCTTAATCAAGCTGATCTGAGGAATATGACTTTGCTTGTGATTTCATTCCTGTGCTTGGAGCTTCTGGTGGGCTTGGAGCCCAAGTAAAGTTAGGGTTTTGATTTCAATTAGTTTTAGACTTCTATTTCCAGGGTTTCATTTTCGAATTAGGAATTAAATTGCTAATTTGTTTATTTATTTATTTATTTTATAAATAGGACCTTTGGCCAATGTAATACTCAGTTTCGAAGCCAATGGTAGCTTGGTTGGATGGTTAAGGCTATGGTGGTTTATCCCTCATGTCTTGGGTTCTATACCCCCAGGCGACACGCTTGCCTTTCGAAAAAAAAAAAAAAAAAAAACTCAGTTTTGAAGATTGAAGAATTATTATTGGAGATTTGAAACTTTCTCAATCAAATTTCAGTTATTTGTGTGCTTTAACTCCGCTGAACCCATCATTTTGATATCAATTCTGGTTAGAAGTTAAATGTATTCAGGGTCATTGGCGTGATTCTTGGCTCTTAGAGAGGGTTCATGTAATCAAAGACATGGTGGATAATAGTGGGACTGGTGAAGGAACTCTCACATAAGAATATTCATTGACTTTATCAATGATTTTGGCTTAATGGATATTGCTCTCAAAAGGGGAAGATTCACTTGGTCAAGTCACAAATTCCTCCCATACTTTGCAGGCTTGACAAACTCCTTGCTGCTAGTAAGTGGTCTGAGCACTTTGGTGAATTTCAGAATTCTCCTTGAAGATGCAGGTTCTAATCACCATGGTATTTTGTCAGAACTCCCAAAGCTTAATAGCAGGCCCAAGCCTTTCAGGCTTGAATTCATGTGGTTCTAGGACATATCTTTTGTGCAATTTGTTGATGACACTTAAATTCATGTGGTTCTGGGACATTTCTTTTGTTCAAATAGTTGATGACAGTTGGAAGCAGCTGCAAAGTCACCCAAAGCCTAGTTTCAACTTGTGGTGTAAGTGCAAAGTCCTTTAAAGTACTGAAAGAGTGGAACACCAATCATTTTGGGAAACTTGATACCCTAATTGATAGAGAAACTCTCTAACTGATTCTGAATCGGAGGGAGTCAAATGCAAGCCAAAGTTAGACAAAATTCTTAAAAGAGACTCTCATTTACTGGAAGAGGAAACCAGACATTCAATAGGGTAGGAATGGTGATTTTTGCTCCAATTCTTCCACATCTTGGCTAATAGGAGATGGTTAAATAACTCCATTAATGCCTTGCTCATCAATAAATGAAATTGAGGAGTCCTAGACTGCTGCTCACATAAGGACTTACATGAAGGAGATGTTTATGTAGCAAGAACAGTGGAGAACAGGCTGAGTGGTTTGGTTTCTAATGCACTTGACATGTTCCAAGCTGACTCCCTGATAAAGATATATAGTTCCGAAGAAGAGGCTTTGCTGGCTTTAAATGATCCAGAAGTGGAAGTAGCTGTCAGAATTGATGTTTTTTCTAGTAATATTTGCAAGAGATTTTGGAGTACAATCAAAACCGATTTCTTAGCAGTGGTGGCAGAATTTAATTCCAATGGCTTCATTGATTGCAGGCTCGATTCCACTCTCATTTCCCTCATTCCCAAGCTCAAGGGTGCAATTTCTATTTCTCAATTCAGGTCTCAGTCTACTCTGTGACCAAAATCATATCCAAGGAATTAGCTATGAGGATTAAAGGGCTCATGAAATTGATGGTCTCCCCTTACCAATCAGCTACAATTGAAGGTGCAGTTGTGACAACTTTTGTGATCAAGCTCAGGTGCAGTCCCCAGAGTTACTCTCCCTACTCCAAGGGGTTGCTTCTTGGCAGAGACCTAATCTATCTAGCAGGGGTATGTAGTTGTTGAATAGAGTGTTGTTGGCAATTCTGTGGGTGGTTTGGAAATAAAGGAACAACAAGATTTTCAAGGGCATTCTCAGAGGACTAGACTGCATTCTTAATGACATCAAGGCTTTGGTTTGGCATTGGGGCCACACTTGGGGGGTTTAGAAGGAATTCTTTTTCATACTGTTTTAGTGATTGGGCTAGCTTGTTCTCTCCTTAATGTATTCTAGAGGCCCTTTTCTGTTTCTCCAGATTTCCAATGATCTTCCCACACTCCTGGTTTTCTTACTCTTTTATTTCCTGGTTGTTTTTTTCCAGTTGATATTAATCTACTGCCATATTTAGGGTTTTTATCCCCAATTCTTATTTGATTACTTCCAATTTGGTGATTTTATTGCTTCTGCAATCAATACTAGGTATCAGAGCGCGTTTTGAATCTTGTAGATGATATCTACCCAGAGCGTCTTTGAATTTTGTAGTGATATCTTATATCCGAAGTATGCAAAGAAGACTACTCAATCAAAAAAAATTCAGTCACTCCACACCACCACCCCTTCCAACCATGTTGAGGACTTTGTCACTATTCACAAACTTTGCTCTCGATGAAAATTTGGATATCATTACACAAACCATCAATAGGCAAACCCACAACTACATCTAGGGGCTTCACAACAATACAAGCCACACACCAAGCATTCAATGAGCAAACAAAGGCCAAAGCGCATACTACCTCACCACAAACCATCTCCGCCAACCCCTCCAAAAGCGTCCCAAGCCCCATCAACCCGGTCGGTTAGCTCCACCATTATCCCTTACAGCTTTACTGGCTGTCGCCACCAGCACTGCTGTTGGTCCTAAGTGAGTCTGCACGGTTAATTCAGGTCCCCCCACCCTGGTTTGCCCCATTTACCCCCTTCTCCTCATGCTTTGGCCAAAATAAAATTTATGGTGGGCATCTTCGGGGCTCATGAAGGAGAAAAGGAGGCTGACTTGCATCTGGAAACCTATGTTTGCAGGGTAGAGTTGTTTGCATGAATTATCATTTGATAATTTTGTTGTGGAATGGACAAGGATTAGGGTGCAGAGAGAGAAGGGCAATGTTGGGAATGATGTTGAGATGATAGAAACCAGCATTCATTTTTCTTTGTGAAGGTAAACTTCAGAAGTTGGAAGCGGGTAGAATTAGGAGTTTGTTTTCTAAAAGGGATGTTGACTGGAAGTTCCTATTGTCCTTGAGGAGATCGGATTGTATTCCATATTTGTTGGATAATGAAGGGACTTGGATGGTGCATTCTCGTAGAAAATGAAAAAAATGGTAGGTTACTGGGTTATGGACCTAATGATAGGAGTGGAAGTTTTAAGCAATGTGTGACAGTTTCCATGGGTGGTGGGAGGGGATTTTGATGTGGTTAGATTCATTGAAAGAGATGAATAATAGTTCGGTTATTAGTAGAAGCATGTGAGGCTTCTCTGAGTTTGTTGAGTGGTTTAATTTATTTACCTCTCTGCAGTGCAGATATTACTTGGTCTAATAATTTGAGTTAATTGATTTACTTATCTAGAACGCAGACTTTACTTGGTCTGATAATCAGACAGCGATTGGATAGTTCTTGACCGAAATGAGTATGTGGATCATTGGGAAATGTGATAGTGGATGATCTTCCAAGGGTGAGGGTGGGGTCTGATCAACTCCAATTTTATTAGAGGCAGGTGTATGTCAATATGAGAAGCTTCCATTTCCTTTGATGTTGGGTGGTTGAAGATCAGGAGGCTTTGCCTTTCATTAAACAATGGTAGGTTTAGTGTTCTTTCATCGCCTCAGCCAGTCACAAATTATGGTTTAAGCTCAGACATATTAAAGGAAAAATGAGAAAAAAAGAAGAAGAGAGGTTGGCATGAACAAATAAAAGGGAGGGCAGATTGGGTTCTCTAATTTGAGGACATAGCTTTGTTTGACAAAACAGCTGAAGGGATAACTTTATCTGTGGAGGAAATTCAATCAGTCACGGGCAACTAGGAGAGTGGAAGTTGAAAAAGTTGGAGGGAAGTGTACACAATCATACAAGATCTATTTGGGGAGATCCTTTTTCTTCATATGAAAAGTGCCTTAGTTAAGTTTGGTAGAACGTGGGTCTCCAAAACCCGATGTTGTAGGAGGAAATTTAGAAAAGTTAGAGGGTGACAAAACTTTCAAGTTCTTCCATGCTTTTGCGTCTTTAAGATGAAAGTTGAATGATCTATCCAGGCTGAAGATTGATGGGTGGTTAGTTGATGATCATGACATCTGTAAGAACCACATTGTAGGTTTTTTTTATTTTTTATTTTTATTTTTTTTTAACAATTGTCTCAGGAACAGGGGAGTGGAGTGTAGTTGGAGGATTGATGTTTGATAATATTTCAGAGGATGGTGATTGCAGTCTTGATGGTTTTCCTTTGGGTTTCTTCAAGGAATGTTAGGAATTTATAGATGGAGACTCTATGAAGGTGGTGTTTGAACTGCAGATTTCTTTATTATTTTATGGATTTGAGATTTAAGTATTGTCTGGTTTTCAGGTCACTCCCAGGATGCCTGAAGAACTCATTTATTTCACAGTAAATTCACCTATCTTTTGGATGATGATATCTCTCAAGTAGAAAATATCAAGTATGTCTTATTGTTGTTCCAATCAATTTATCAAAGAATGTGGTATATGGTTTGGAAAAGGAGCTGATGGTAGAAGGGGAACAGTAACATTGTGATGTCAGGTGTGGGAGTTGCTAATCATCTACTTGGGGGTCCCTTTGGGTGCCAAGAATAGGATCAAACATTTGTGGGACTAAATGGTGAAAATGATGGCGCAAACAACTTGCAACATATAAGTTTCTCTTCAAAGGTGGGAAATTGATGCTCATCCAAAGTGCATTGACCAACATGCGTATTTAATGCATTTCCTGTGCAAGATGCTGGCTAGTGTGGCAAAAAGGATTGAGATGATGATTAAGTGTGTTTTGTGGTGTGGGGGTAAGGACGAGAAAGTTTTCCATGTAAATTGGGATTTGTTGTGTATGCCTAAGTAGGTGGGTTCTGTACCCGGCCTCTGTACCAGGCCTCTGTTATTAATGTAAAGAGCTTTTTTTTTAAGTGGCTGTGGAGGTATGTGGGACAAAAGGTGAGACTTTTGGGAAGGAGATGATTAGAATTTAGAACCAAATATGTCTTAGTAGGTTTAAGCTGGCTCACAAAACACCCTATGTGTTCATATGGAACGAGCACATGGTGGAACCTTTCAAATTATATGGATGAGTTTATGTAGGGGATGAAGCGGTAGTTTGGTAAGAAGAGCAAAGTCAAGTTTTGGCATGATTTATGGATGGACGATGTGGTTCTTAAAGATATTGTGAATGGAAACAAGGATTATTGATGGAGTTTGGTAGTCTTGTTGGTTGGTGATGATATGAAATGTGAGTTTTACTTTTTGTGGGGGAAGCTTAAAACAAACAATTTGGAAGGATTTTAAGTGGGAGATTAGGATGATAAATGGGTTTGGAAGGAAGATAAACGAAAGGGCATATTCATAATGTCATATACCAAATGGTGCGGTCCATTATTTTCGGATGAAGAGTTTTATCATATATTAGGCCATGTAACAATGACATGGACATAGGTATCGGTGTCCGAGGTTTGGACACGGTAAAATAAACACAATATGGGACACGCTGTGACATACTTGTACATTTTGCCATAGTATGCTTGTAAAATTGTGAAGAATTGAAACTTTTCAAAGATTTTAAAAAAATTTGATGATCTAAGCATGGAGTGACCAATGGGAGTATATATGTGTGTCAACACATGTATTCGTTGCAACTTTATTTTTATAAAATTAAAGTATCCTTGTTATATAGCCATGGATGATTTCTTAAGGTGTTAGTAGACCCTTTTCACTTGGCTACAAAAAGGAAGGTGTTGCCATTCGTGCTGACTTGATAGTGTGAAAATGATGGAACAACATGATCTTTGACAACAAAATAATGGATGGGATATCTATGTTTTAGAGGGATGTCAAGAGCAAGTAGTTTGTGAAAACTTGAGATGAGATGAAACAATTACGTTCAAGATATGCTTTTGCACTTGCACAAATTAAAGAGAGTTAATCATTAATGACTAAGTATAGTACGACTCTTTGCAACTGTCTCCAACTTGCCGTGTCTCCAACTTGCCGAGATTGAAGAACACAAA
This sequence comes from Berberis vulgaris, assembly GCA_963556465.1. Taxonomy (NCBI): domain Eukaryota; kingdom Viridiplantae; phylum Streptophyta; class Magnoliopsida; order Ranunculales; family Berberidaceae; genus Berberis; species Berberis vulgaris. Next base: position 91,915 of record OY747132.1, read on the forward strand.
GTGACCAATATTTTATGGGGTCACGGAAAGCCCAACTTGGCTTGACATTCATCGAGATTCCTTCCAGGGCTAAGGCTATCACTCATGCACAACAATTACAGAAGCTCCACGAGTCGACCTTGTCATGAACCTACTTGTTTAGCACAATGATTATCCGACAATGGAAGGGTTAGTGCAGCAATTTAGTGTGCAACTCGCTAGTACAAGCCTAATAATTCGAGTCATACAATGATATGCTTTGACAAGCAAACACTAATGAGTCATGAGACTGAAGGCTTCCCCAAGGCCTAGAGTCTAATCCTCAAGCTACTCGGGTGGGAGGATCCAATCCAAGGGACTTGGCCATTGCTTGCCAAGAGTCCAAACTAAGAGACATTTGACCCATAAGGATATGAGATAGTTGAATACGCTTAGCATGAGCAAGGCCTTGACACATGCCAATCGAATAGTGTGCCACCACAATACCATCAATCGACTTTACCCACATTCAACAACCTACTCTCACCTCCCACTACGAGAGTACCCTCTAAGCATTCCCTATTTCAATAAGGATCCTTGACATATCCCTTCAGATATGTGCATGAGCGGCCTAGGGGTTGCGCCCTAGAATGCCACCTTAAACCATGAGCATGGTGAGTCTGCCAAGCCATGAGCCATGCAGGAGAGGCAACGTGGCAAGGCTTCTTAAGGTAGATGCTAAGCATTTGGGCCATTTCCAAAAGGAACCATTTAGCTTCAAGACCATTAGGGAACACCAAAATTGTTGGATTGTTATCGTGATCCGCTTATCTATATCTAATAATTGAAATTCTCCGACATAAACACATCATCAGGATTTGCCTATGTTAAATATACAACTACATCACCAATCTCTCATTAAGTTCGTAAAAAAAATATACATCAGGTGTTTCCGGATAGCGTATACAGCCCCAGTTAAATATATAGAAGAGAATAGAAACTCTTTGAATGTATCCCAAGTACAAGCTCACAACCACAATGATTTTTTTATCATTAAAACTAGGTTACTAGGGTAGGATATGTTAGATAGCAAAAAAGAAACGGATACATTTGATTTGTATGGGGGAAAAACTAAAATAACAAAGCAATAGAACAACCCCCAAAAAAGCCTATTACAAATGAAAAATACTAGCCCGGTTAAATATGCACTCATGAAAAGGAACATCATAAGGTAAGCCCCGCCCACCAGGTGATTCCCCACTGCCAAACAACTTTAACCTTAAGAAAAAATATCACTCATTTTACTCTTGAAAATCCTTTGGTTCCTCTCTTTCCATATCACCCATACTATGGCATAGATAACTCTGTCCTAAAGCCAGGTCCCCGTAACTGAGAAACCACCCCTGCTCCTCAGACATCCAAGCAAAAAATTGTTTACTGAGGGGAGAAAAGTATTAACTTCACTAAAATAAAAGCCCAAAGTTGGCAAAGAAAGGATAGGCAAAAAGCAAGTGCCAATAGGTCCAGATTGTTACAATGGTTGCTTCTGTTGAGGATAATTAGCCCTCTCTCGGCTAAATTATCAATTGTGGGGATTTTTCCTTGACCAAGAGCTTAAAAAATATATATATATATAACTTTAGGTGGGACCTCGTTCTTCCAAAAATCTTGTGACCAAAGGGGTATGGGAGGGAAAAACATTGACTGGAGGAAAAAGTAATGGCCTGGAGCTTCAAGTGAGAATCACAAACAGAGAAACAACCTGTTTTGTCTTCCCAAACCCATTGATCCTCTTCACCAGAATTACTTACAAGCTGCAACAATTCCATAAGCTTTAAAAGGCGAGGTAACTCTTCATCTTTAATATCTCTTCTCAGCTGATGGTTCCAATCGGGGAACTATTAGTAAAATGATGAAGACATTAGCCTCTTTTGTAAGAGAGATCTTGTATAGAAAGGGTTAAACAAAGCCTTGAGAGGTTGTTGGGCACACCACACATCTTTCCAGAAAATAACACAGCCTCAATGATTTCAATATCTATCCTCGGATTTTCTATGGATTTGTGTGTGTTCTTGAAGAATTTGTTGTTTCTTTATCTCCAAATAATCCACACCATAGCATGAGTGATTCTTTCTCATACCCACTTTCCACTGCATTGAGATTAAAGGGGGTGGAAGCTGGAGACTGCAAATACTCTACCCAATCAAGAAACAAAGGAGGGAATAAGGCTTAAAGGTTGAATTTAGAAAGAGCTTAGACCCGAAGCTGATTAACTAAAGGACGAGACAACAACGTGACTCTCCAAAGTTCACAATGAAAGGAAAAGTGGCCACAGTCCACAGAGGAGAAGTGATCATCATCCAAATTAATGCATGAAGTTTGCAAATTATCCAATCAAGGGGAGCACTAGTTTGGAGGCAAAGACTTGTACCATTGCTTGACAGAGAAAGGAGAATCCTTCCCATTCCAAAACCATTTGACCTAATCTTCATCTAGAAAAGCATGCTATCTAACTTTTACTTTGGACAACATGACACGCTATATCCTAAATTACTTTTGATATTCAGCAGATTCAAGGAAAAAGTGAAGCATGGTAATTCTTATTTCCCTTCCTTAATTCCTTGGTTTTTTCTGCTTATAGACATATATAAATAAGAGAGCTTGTTAGGTATATCTGTGTTGCTTAGTCATAGAAATCATATTAGCCATATGAGGAGTTCCAACCATGAGAACTACTAACCCTTAAATCCCTAACCTTTCCATGCTTGTTGTTGAGAACATTGAAGCTGGTAGGAAAGGAGATTTTAAGTGCAGATCCCCAATGCGTAATCTATTTATGATCCTAAAAGTTGACCCTTTCAGAGCATCTCCACCATGGGATAGAAAGCAAAAAAAATTGCTTTCCACCCGAAAAGGCATCTCCATCCATGGAGGAAAAAGGCAAAAGATTTGCTCCTACACGTGCGAAGGGTGGATAAATCCACACTTTCAAGTCAATATCCCTCCTTATCTCCCTCCACTTTGACTTCACCCCCCTCTCCCCATTCAAAGTGGAGGGTGATAAGATATTCTTCACATTCAAAAGCAAAAGTCCAACAACTCTCCAGACTTTTTTCAGAAAATGACAAAGTAGCAAAATTTACACCCCTAACCACTGTGAGGGGTGTGGGTGGAAAGGCAAATTTGAGGATGAAAAACGTCAATTGTTCCTTTTGCTTTCTGCCCATGGGTTGAGATGCTCTCACCATTGTGTACTTCAAAGGAGATGCAGTCTTGAAGATGGATTTGAGCTTCATAATGCCATTCTACATAGAGCAACCATAAGTGATCACAAGAGTTTTAGTGAACCAATCAAGGGGACTAGCTTCATACTTGTCAGCTATAATCTATCTCCATATGGCCTCAGTTTCCATCTCTGACTCTGCTTCTCTTTATCTTTGCATATGCTTCTAAATGAAATAAATAAAACTAATAAAAAATAAAAAAATTTCATCAACTAGTGCCCTCCTTTTTGTGCTCTCTCATCTTTATAGTCACCATTGATAGGACAAAGTATGGTCAAGTGAGTTAGACTATAGGCAACATTCAAGAGTGTGTGGCGTGTTTTGTCCAAAGAGGAGTCTCGTGTGATGGAATTTGTAGATTGGGACAGGTTGTGAATTGGTTTTGACATGAATGATGGGTTGTGTGTTAGTTTAGTAAATTCTGAATTGGGTAATTGTGAAGTAGTTTGAACTTAATGGACTCTGTTATGATCAGGCTGTTTCCATTTGAATTCAATCAAGCGGAGAGTGTTTGGGAGCAAAGAGGTGTGAATGGGGTTGTAGTGTTTGTGGGTTTAGTAGAAGTCTGGTTTTGAATTGAAATAGGTAGAGGGAAGCACAATAGTGTGAATTGTTGGCGTGTGAGGTGTTTTGGGTTGTTTAATGTGATTGTTTTGATTAGTAATAGTGCACAGGTGGTGTTTTTTATTAGACATAAGAATGAGTTTGACTTGACCTAATTGGTTGGAGTAAAGTTAGCTTGAACTTTTGTTAAAGAGAGGGAACAAGATTGGGTTGATGAAAATCTAGAGAAGGGAGTTGTATTGCCTGGCCATTAAATAAATATGCATAGCCATATGGAATTTGGGACAATGGGATTAATTAACCAGTGGGTATAGAGCTGAAAGTGGGTTAAACAAATTCTCAACCAAATGGCTTGGTCTGGGTACACACGTATTTGACTTTGGAGTTTGACGTTTGGCCCAGCTCCAATCTCTCTGGATATCTAGAGGCTAATAAAGGGCTGAATGGGGCGTAAAAGTCGTTTTGTGTGCTCATCAATGATCTCTAATTTGATTGTGAAGCAACAACTACGAAAGATGTTATATATCATATGCATATTATTCCAATTATTGTTTTATGTAATGTTCTTAGATTGTAGAAAACAGAGGACATAGGTTATGTTTATTTCAATAAAATTTTACATTCTAGTTAAGAATTTGTTTACTTTTGTTTTTCATGAGGGAATATCTCTCTTCAATTTTTATTCTTGTTTGTTTGTGCTGTGGAAATCAGCTTAGATCTACCACACAGTGGATGTACTTTAAAAGAAACATGGTGTTTTTTTTTAAATTTTTATTTATTTGTTATTGTGTTGGTGATTATTGTAGTGATGTTAGGGGTCAGGTGATTGATGGCTGCGATATTGGTGGTGTTGTGGTGTCAATCTAGGCGGTAATAGAGTAAGGGGAATACTGTGCTGTTGGTGGAGGTGGGGGCAGTAGTGATTGTGGTACAGTGGTGGTATCTGTGGTGATAGTGACAACGTCAATGGTGGTTGTTGTGGACTGAAGTTGTGTATGTGGTCATGGTTTGCTAGTGGTGATGATGGGGATAGTAATTGTGAAGTTGAATTGGTGGGATGGAAAACAGTATAGGAAAATTTTAAATAATCAACATTACATCTTATAGGGCTTGTGTTAGGTGCGTGTATTATTTTTTGAGGTAAATGTTCAAATGCTCGGAGAATTGGTTCTAGAGATGATTGTGGAAAATTGTATGCTGTTTGGTTGCCACCTGTTATCAATTACATTTTGTTTTTCTTGATTTTCTTTTTCAGCTAATAGAAGAAACTTGGAATCAGGTAAAACGAATTGTACAAGGGAAGCTCTTTTTTTTCGGCTTCACAAATGAGCAGTGGTAAAAATTTTACCCAATGAAAGTAGTCATAGAAAGAACTACTAAAAGCTTTGCAACCCAATAAAAACCAATAGGAGTATAACCAAATTATGAAGTCAAAGATAAAGGGAAAAGTCTAGGTATGATAAAATTGCAATACAAAATGTCTTTCATGTTTATAATATGAACTCCAGGATTCTGATGTTGCAACTTTTGTATGCCGGCTTTGAAACTGTTTGCTGGTAATCCATGTTATATATTATGAGCTTTTGTTATTGATTTTAAGCTGTTCTATAGTAGTTTGTTGCTAGATGTTCTTTTCACCAAATGTAACTTTTTAATCAGGTAAGTTCTCCGGGGAGGGTTCAGCTCCCACTTCAAATGGTTCTATCGATCGCAATAAAGATAGTAAGTGGTTGGTTTTGTTCAAATAGGTTTTAAATTTCCATTCATCTTAGACTAAGCGGTAATCTGGGTTTGTTGCACCGTGTTATTTGCTTAGAGTATTCAAAGAAATGTGTTAATTATTATACGAAAAAGAAATAAATAAAAGCTACATAAAACACTATTTGTGGTGGGCTAATGCAAGAACTTACTTGAATGAGCTTATGTTTCTTCCTTTCCTCCTGCACCTCGCTTCGCTTACATTAGCTTATATTGGATTGATAAAATTCATCAACATTCAAATCAAGTTCCAATGAGGTATCTATACAATAAAAACAAAACCTTGTACCATTTTATAGAACCAATAAATAAAGAAATAGAGAAAGTTGTAGGTCTATAATAATAAACATAAATGCAAATCTGACTTGATATTTTGGCATTAGCATTACAACACGATCTTCAATTTCTTGGCCCTTCTTATTTTTAGGTAAGAATGATAGCATCACTAAGAGGTATCAAACTTCCTACATATGCTCCAAATTTAAGGTTGACATCCATTTATTCCTAAAATTTTTTCTGAGATTGACTTTTTAATGAATATTCAATTAATTATGTTATCGATCACATAGTGCGGAAAAATAAAGATTGACACAAATTTACGTGGAAACCTCTAAGAGGAAAAACCAAAGTCGAGAGCAAAAATTCACTAATGAGAATTGTTAACAAGTTATCAAGACGTTACCCACAACCTATATCGAACGAAGTCTATAATCCCTCTTGCAGCTGTCGTCAATAGCAAATTGTGGACATTTTGATTTTCTATTGACATATATCCGTCACTAAATTGACAATTCAAAGTATTGAGTAACAATCTCCCTCTTTGCATCGCTCACACTTAAACAATCAAACACATCATGGCATGCGTGGCAATAAAAATATTAATCAAGATATCAAGACAAACGGTGTTCATTCAGGCACAAATTTTCCCCCCCTCAATTAATACCCAACATGTATCATTGTCAACTCTCCCCCTTTTCATCACAAAAAATAATCTAATAAACCAATGAATGACATGAAATTAAGGGGTGAACCACAAAGTATCCAGAACAACAAATCCGTAGAATATAAGAATGCAAGATTTCATCAAGTGAATCTCGAGTAGTCGAAAAGAGAAGTTAGAACAATTTTGCACAAAAAAATTCGAAGGGTGAATGTACAACCTAGCCAAGAAAAAAATATAATGATCTAGACTTGCACCAATTAATTCTCCAAATTTCCCTAAAATTCAAACCAATATGATGTGTCATAAAATTGGGGAAATTTAGCAATCAATACAAAGTGGGTGGAAATAGCAACACAAAGTGGGAGGAAATAGCAAGACACTCGTATAGAAAATTTCTTAAAAAATCCACCAGTAGGAATTGAACTTGGCCCACGCGCTTGAATACTGCCTAACCAGCATTCGAACTTAAAAGATGTATGTGATCGTCAAACACGAGATATTCAAACTCAGAACAACTTATTGAACCTTTTTTAATACTCTTATAGGTTTCAATAAAAAAGTTTTTTTTCAAGAACCAAATGCTAAGGAATGTGAGTATACATTATTTAAAAATATGTACCTCGTACACAAATAGTCTTTCATAAATTTGCACCATCAAATTCATAAAGTATACAAATATATCCATGCGTGTGTGTGCAAGCATATATAAAAAGCAATTCTCATTTTTCACTCATTGAATATCAAAATGCATCAAAATACCAATTACAAACATAAACGACGGTACACACGCAAAGAGGTTGAGGCATGACTGAATTTTGTTAGAATATTAGAATTTTTTTAAGGATACCCAGCCATAGGATAACATATTAACATCTTTAACTCACAAAGAAAAATTGAAGATGCATTGGTGATGGGCAAAACTCATTGTTTTGAATAATATTGATTTGAATGAACTCCCCCCTTAAATAGAGTTGAAAATTGTAGATTGCGAAGATGAGGGCTTGGGTTTGACTTCGATAGTGTGAAATGAGCTGATGGAGATAAAAAATTTCGTTGTCTTTTTAGACAAAAGGCCATTCAGAGCAAATTATGAACATTTTACAATCATCAATCAGAAACCCATCACACCCAGAGCCATCGTGGCAAATTGAAATGCCCAAGCTTCATCACTAGGAAATCAACCCAGTACGAGCCATAAGAGGCTTCTCCTTGTCTTGTAGGTGTGTAGTGTACCTACGCATACATCATCATAAAGCTACATACAGCCATACAAGGTTTCTACATGCATTAAGTGTGGAAGGAATTGGCTAAACGTATGGATGAGTTTGATGCAAGGCATGGCCCTTGGATTGAAAAACTAAAAATAGAGAAGAATTAATGAGAAAACCGTGTGAATCAACAAATCCCATTATGTAGTAAATCGTTAATCAGTCTGTATTTTATAAACTATATCCGTCTAAGTAATATCGTTACTACAAGAAAAGAAATTGAAAATTTATGTCGGCATTTGGTTGTACTCTTATTAGAATGCAGCAGGCGGAGGTGCTTGGTAGTGGAGTTGTGGAGCCGTGTTGTAGAGTTCTCCCTTTTGCTTATTATGTTTATTTGTCTTTTGATACTTGGATGAACATTTAGGTTCTACTTTTGGTGATTTGGTGTAGTGTTATGTTTATGTATCTGACTGTATTCTAGATTGGTGTGATAACTGTGTACGCTTGGTTTTTAACTATGAGATGGGTTATTGGGGACGACTTGTATATTGTGGTACGTTTAGTTGAATCAATAGTTCTCCCTTTGTTTCAGATTTTGTTGGTTTGTGTTTTTTTAATCGTCCCGGGGTGCTGGTGTAACTTTTGAGGTTAGTTATCTAATCGCTCGTCATCTCTTTGGAGTTTTTCGTTGCTAGTGAAGCAAATTTCTTGGGGTCATCCAGAGCAAACTATGAACATTTTACAATCATCACTCGGAAACCCATCACACCCCGAGCCATCGAGGCGAATTGAAATGTCTTAGCATCATCACTGGGAAACCAAACCAGTACAACGAGCCAGAAGAGGCTTCTCCTTGTCTTGTAGGTGTGTAGTGTACCTACGCATACATCATCATAAATCTACATACAGCCAGACAAGGTTTTTACATGCATTAAGTATAGTGTACCTACGCATACATCATCATAAATCTACATACAGCCTGACAAGGTTTTTACATGCATTAAGTATGGAAGCTATTGGCTAAACATACGAGGATGAGTTTGATGCAAGGCATGACCCTTGGATTGAAAATTTATGTCGACATGTGGTTGTACTCTTATTGGAGTGCAGCAGGCAGAGGTGCTCCAGGTACTGGAGTCGTGGAGCCGTGTTGTGGAGTTCTCCCTTTTGCTTATTATGTTGCCTTTTGATACTTGGATGTACATCTCATGTTAGGTTATACTTTTGGTGATTTGGTGTAGCGTTATGTTATGTATCTGACTGTATTCTTGATTGGGGTAATGACTGTCTACATTTGGTTTTTAACTATGAGACGGGTTATCGGGGACGACTTGCATATTGTGGTAAATTTAATTGTATCAATAGTTCTCCCTTTGTTTCAGATTTAGTTTGTGTTTATCTTCACAAGGTACCTTTAGCTCATCTTTATGAGGCCAATAACCTGGAGCTTATCACGCAAAACATGTGAACATTTATTTTTCATTTGTCCATGCCACATTGTTACATGTCTTTGTGTTCTAATATCTGAGAACATTAACCTTGTTGTAGGGAATGCAGCTGAAAATGACTCCGACAAGGAGCAGGCCCGTCTTGCCAAAGGCAACCAGAAACCGAATGGGTTGCATGAGGATCATCCTTCTCAGAAGGGTGACTCCTACATTACCCTAACTGGGCATAGAGCTGGTGAAGCTGCTATTGTGTACGAGCATGGGGCTGATATTGAGGCGCTCATGCCAAAGCTCAGGCACGCTGACTACTACACAGAGCCTCGGATCCATGAGCTGGCAGCAAAGGAAAGAGCTGAGCCGGGATTTTGTCAACGTGTAAAAGATTTTGTGGTTGGGCGTCATGGGTATGGAAGCATCAAGTTCATAGGGGAAACAGATGTCCGGCGACTTGATCTTGAGTCACTTGTGCAGTTCAACAACCGGGAGGTGATAGTTTACATGGACGATAGCAAAAAACCTCCTGTTGGGCAAGGTCTCAACAAACCTGCTGAGGTGACTCTTCTAAACATCAAGTGCTTTGACAAGAAAACGGGACAACAATATGTTGAGGGTTTAAGAGTTGAAAAATACAAAGAAATGTTAATAAAGAAGGCTCGGGACCAAGGTGCAGAGTTTGTTTCTTATGATCCAGTAAAGGGGGAGTGGAAGTTTAGGGTGAACCACTTCAGTCGGTACAATCTTTGGGATGAAGAAATTGATTTGGATCTGTAGGGTTTTTTTTTTTTTTTTTTTTTGCTACGATGGTTCTGTAGATATCTGAAGATTGCTAATAGCAACTGGATGCTACCAGCTCGTGGATAAAAGTGAAGACACAATGCCCTGTTGAGCTTGTATGAAAGTGATTTCCCTGTTGTTTTTTTTCTATTTTTTGGGAAGGAATGTGCTTCGTGTGCTGTTCTATCTCGTAATTGTTGTAAGGGGTTTTGTTTTTGATACTTGATAGTTTGTATCTCTGCATGATTACCAATATCAATGTCTATGCTAGGGTCAGCAATGGTGGATAATGAATTTACGAGCAGCTGCTAGTTTGCTACATTATACTTCATAACGGTGGTTCACGTCGCTGTGGAACCTAGTGGGTGGAGAGGTCCAATGGCATTTGCTCTCCTGTATCAATTTTTATTATTGTTTTGTTATTCTTTTATGTTTCCTGCTCGAGAGTTATTTTGTGTAACTTTTTCTGTGTGGATGCTAGTAATTTGGCGTGCTGTTCCTCGTCTTACATGCAAGTTCAGAAGGAAATTTTCTGGGATATTGGCAATCCTACAGATGATGGGTTTGGGGCTATTCTCTTGGGAGAATTCCAGCATTGTTGATATTTACAGTTTTGCTTGGGGGTGGGCAATGTCGGTTCGGTTCGGTTTTGAGCCCCAAACCGATTTCATTCGGTTTGTTCAAAACTCAAATTGAAATCGAATTTTGTATTTGTAAATCGATGAATTCGGTTGAACCGAATTTTGGATTGGTTCGGTTGGGTCGAAATTTCAGGCTCAAGCATTTGAAAGACTTTCATTAAAACATGTCCAATTTTTTTACAGACCCAATTTTTAGCCCAAAATTGAAAACTTTGAGAGAAGGGGTTGATTCAGTGCAACAGGGTGTACTGCAGTGCATTTGTTGCACTAATCAGGTATTGACAGCTACCTGTTATTTAGTTATTTATATATATCTAATTAATCGGTCGGTTCGGTTATAAATCGGTCGGTTCAAAATCGTAAATCGATTTTGAACCGTTTATTATCGGTTCGGTTCGGTTTAAATTATTTTCTTTCTACTCATATTTCGGTTCGGTTACCGAACTGAATTTGAAAATCGGTTCGGTCGGTTAATCGAATTTAAATCGGTTTTTGCCCACCCTAAGTTTTGCTAGGTAGTTAGGCCAGCCAGTTAGCCATTTTTTTGCTAAGTTTGAGACTTTTTACAATTTTACCCCTTCTTTTTAAAATACAATCACAAATATCATTTATAGAAAGGGTAAAATTGTAAAAGGGTCCAATCCTAGCAAAAAAAATGGATGGCTGGCCTGGCTACCTAGAATTGTTGGATATTTAATAAAGAGTGTGCTGTCAACTCTATACCAAACGAACCAGAAGATGATGTACTTGTCCATATTGTAATTGATATTCACACTAAATGATTTCCATGAGCTCGGGGACGTACTGTAGTTTTAGGGAACTTTGATAACGATTATTATTTCTTGCATTTCCCTTTTTTTCACATGTATTAAAATTGTGTGTGCTAACAATCATGTACATTGATAATACATCAAATAATGCTGATATTGTAGTCGTACACGTGGCAGGAATCATCCATCACGATGATCAAGTATTCCAAAATCAAGTCAATTCATAAAGCTAAAAAATGGCGAATCCAGTCATAAAAACCCAAACAGGGTCCGTCGTAATAAATTATAGTTAAATGCTCAAATCCAAGCCCAATAAAGTTCTCCCTTAAAGAAGATGAACGTTACATAGAAAAAGAATCGTGGAGGGAGTTATGCCTCCGATGACGTATCTTCATAAGGAAGGTGATTGTTACGAAGAACGTTTCTTCTCGCATGCTTAAGTCATGCAGAGAATTAACAATGACCAATATATATAAAGAGAAGAAAATTCAATTCAATTATCCTACCAAGACTATGCAACTTTAACTGAGTTTTGTCTACATTTATCTCCCATTTCCAACTGAGTTACTAACTTAAGCATCAGAGTGCCTTCGACCACCAAAAAAGTGGTATTTGGCAATCTAACATTTGTTTTGCAAGTCATACTCACAGGAGAACAGATTTTGGACGCATCAGTTTGACGTCGTCCGTAGGGATCGACAAGTTTTCCTTTCAAGAAGAGAATCTATACCTCAATTCTAATCGACGATTGAGAAACCCTCAAAATAGATGGAACACTCTACAGACCCTCAACCCAACAACAATCAAAGCAATCCTCCCACCGATGAAGCTGTGCCGCCGGTAGTGCACACTTTGAACCCAACGATGAACACATACCAATCATGCCCGACAACATAGAGCCACAGACGTCTGGCGATGCTGCCACAGACCCTTGATGGATTGTATGATCAAAATGGTGGAAAAATTCACCCAAGAGCGTGCCCAGTGTGCCGACCCCGTCCAAGCGCCACCCCAACAAAACTCTGCCAACAAAGTTTCTGCAGAACCTCAACAGGTGAATCTAGAAAACCACTGTCTCAGTAGCTTCCTCTGGAACAGTAGCGGAGAAAACAAATAATCAACAAAGATGTGAGAGCTTGATAGACCTAAGGGGTCTCGTCACAATGATGAGATTGATTTTCAAGCAATAGTCATTCCTTTTCGATAAACAAAAAGTAGGCCAAAACGTGTTTTGTAATAGATAGTGATACTAAAAAGAGTTTCCTTCCTTTTGAGAAAATGCCCATCACGCCTCTGCTCTGACAGTCCCTTCATGCACTGATTCCCGCGAAGCACTCGGTGGTGGAGAGTAGCAAGTGAAACCAGCGAACCACTTCAAGATGGGACCCCAAAATGACGGGACCCCTGCTGAAATATCATTCAGGATCGAAGTCATAGATCCTAATGTACTGTACAAATTAGCCAAACCACCATTTTTCAACGCACTCATGGTGACTTCTATGCCAGAGAAGTTCATCCCACCAAAGTTTGAAGCGTATGATGGCACTACAGTTTCGACAAACCATTTGCGACACTTTCATCACATGATGGCGTTGAAGGAGAGCACATAATCTATCTTATGCAGAACGTTCTCAACCAGTCTCACCTCCACAATAATGAATTTGTTCAACAACCTACCACCAAAGTTGATAGACTCATTGCAGGCGCTAGCTACCACCTTCATCACGAGGTTCATCGACAGTCAACAGTTGAGGAAGGGGCCACATTATTTGTTTCATCTCAAACAAAAGCTCGAAGAGACAATAAGGGAGTACGTCACTCATTTTACTAACAAGTTAACAATGATCGACAGGTGCAGCGACGACATGGCCATCGCTACTTTCATCGCCGAACTGAAAAGATGACCATTTTTTATGCTCTTCACCTAGAACCCCCGAAAAATGGCAATTCTATTAAAGACCGCTCAAAAGCACATCACTCTCGAGGAAATGATAGCCCCCAGAAAGAAGATCGAATCTGAGAGGGAAGCCCACTCGAAGAGGCGTGAAAGGAGAGACGACAAACCTCGGGAGGAAAACGTTCAGCCAAATAGGCACCGGAACAATGGGAGGCTCAAATTCAACCAGCAAGAATTCAGAAAGCTACAATCGACAAGGCCCAAGCATGAGCGAGTAACAAGCGTGGTGAAAAAGACAAAAACCATACACGACCTTGAAGACAAGCCGAGCGAACATACTAAAACCCATGGCAAAATAGGAAGATGTCAATTGGCCACTCAAAATGAGAGGAGACCCAAAAGGGCGAGACAAGAGCAACTACTACTATTTCCACAATGATCATGGGCATGACACCGAAGATTACTACAACCTGAAAGATGAAATCGAGCACTGGATTCAAAGAGGACGACTTGACGAATTCATCGAGTTGCCTGATAAAATAGTCCAAAGGGAAAGAAAAGGTGGACGCCACTGCGGGATCAAAAGAACAACCCAGAGGAGTAATATACACCTTACACTGCACAACTGGAGGAAGCAAACAGTCAAGCCAACTGAAGAAACAACCAATAACATCGCCCCTCGAGCTAATCTATATTGAAGTAGGAGCGCCAATGCCATCAAACGAGACCAGATAAATCAATACGACAACTCACAACGAGGAACGCGAAGAAATTTGCACTTCAAATGGGGGCCAACCAATTGATATAGTCAGAAGAACTTACTGACAAATACAAGCTTGACCCACATTATCCATGACAAGGCCAACAAAGCCTCTTACCGACAATGAAATTGACGCAAATAAATTTGATTCGACGAATGAAGCAAGTAATGATGTGAGCATGATTGGAAATTTTGGGGCTACATTCTTTTCTGCTCATCCAAACCAACCCGTCGATGGTACACACCCGGTGATTCAATCAAGAAGCATTCCGAGTTTATTAGCTATTTCACGTCAACATTATACGAACAAAAAAACTACAGAGAATCATGAAATAATAAGTTACAACGAACACGTTAAGACCACTCAAGGCAAAACAAACCGAACAGTAGTAAGAAAAATGCAATGCGAATCCTACAATACAACGTAACTTTATAAGAAAAAAATGACTGCTACTACCATAGGTTGTTAAGCACTCGAAATGGGGTTATCAATAAAACTCCGAGTTCAAAAGTCTCCATCTTACGCCCAAAATTGAGGCATTAAAGCCAAACAATGAAAAACAATTGGCATATCTAGCCACAAACAAAGGGTTAGGATGCATAAGTCGGAAGCAAAACTTCTGGTCTGATCAACCACGAAGTAAAAGTTGGGACGGACAAGTCAACTTACTTAAATAAACTTCAGGTCGATCAACTCGTCAGACCAACGAAGTAAAATATGGGACGAACAGGTCAACTTACTCAAGTAAACTTTGGGTTAACTAACGAAGTAAAAGTTGGGACGAACAAGTCAACTTACTCAAATAAACTTCGGGTCGACCAATGCGTCGGATCAACGAAGTAAAAGTTAGGACAAACAAGTCAACTTACTCAAATAAACTTCGGGTCGAGCAACGCGTTAGATCAACGAAGTAAAAGTTGGGACGAACAACTCAACTTACTCAAATAAACTTTAGGTCGACAACGCGTCAGACCAATGAAGTAAAAGTTGAGATGAATGAGTCAACTTACTCAAACTTTGGGTCAACCAACGAAGTAAAAGTTGAGTCAAACGAGTCAACTTACTCAGATAAACTTTGGGTCGACAAATATGCTAGACCAACGAAATTGGGACGACCAAGTCAACTTATTCAGCCCTATATATTGGATCAGAAAGTCCAAAAATATAAATCAAGATATAGTTGTAGATGCCTTCTTGCCGATCAAAGTATCAGACCAAGAAGCAAAACTGGAGATACGCAAGATGACTTACTTCGACAACCACGACAGACCTAAAAATAAAAAGGTACGAGCTAATTCACTCACAAAACCATCCAATCTAGCCAATACTTTGGAACATGAAACACATTGGCGTACAAGCCAAGACCTACTGGAGCAACCCATACACCCGATCACTAAACGAATACGCGAAGATCTTAATGAGAAAAAATCCCTCAATTGACAAGGCCAAAGAAAAAAAAACTTTGGATGGTCAACAAGCAAACGCAAAAACAGAAATACGGATAAGCCTAAATTGCCAGAGTATGGAAAATGAAGCGAGTACACTTATCATATGCAATGAGTAAACAAAAATGATCCAAGACGAATCACGATTAAAAAAAAACATGCGAAACGAAAAATAATATAAAAGGCAATACAACATTGTCAAAAGGAAAGGTTTTTCTTTCATAAAATCACTTTGTTACATCCGGAGAAGAAGACAAAACATTCAGAGAAGAAGATAGAAAATTTGGAGAAGGGACAGTAGAAGCAGCATGAGCATCTGATGGAAGAGAGGCAACAACGCCAGTGACAGGAGGAGACGGGGCTCTCCCTTTAGCAACGAGAGTAGATGATGGAGCCAGATCGAAAGGGTGAGGGAATGGCGGTTCTTTGTCTACAGGATCGCTTGGGGATCCGGAGTACCTTCCTCACCATCTTCATTCTCGAAGACTTGATCGACCAAATAACGACACTCGAACAAATCAATGCCAAACCCCTCGATATAGTCGAGAAGCTCAGCCCTTCCGTCAACAATTCTCTTTCAGTCTTCCGCCTCCGCAATCTTCAACATGTTTTTCGTCGCAACAAGCTCATTTTTAGTTGAAATAAGCTGCCCTTCGGTGGTGGTCAGCATGGCGGAGATATCCAACTTAACTTCATCGAGCGCAATTACTAACTGCTCCACCCACCACCCTTCAGCAATCCTACGGCTGACAGATTGCTCAATGACAAAATGCAATGCCTCATTATGGTCAACAATCTCGACAGACAACTCATTTTCCAACTCATCCATAAACTAGTGTGGAGAGTAGCAGGAAAAAGTTAAAAAAAAAATATATCGAAAAAAACTACAAATTTGTGGATTATAGCTTTTGAAAATTTTGCAAAATTGCTAATTTCAGTTTCCGACTCATTTTTTCCATTAAAGCCTTTATTTCTCTCCAAAACATATGAAGAATAATTAGAAAATTAAACGAGTATGGAGACTTAGAGAAAAAGTGAAAAAAATGAATTATCCATCAAAACTTCCAAAATCGTGTATTAAAGCCATTTACAATTTTGTAAAGTCTCTATATCCAATTTTTGTCTCATTTTTTCCATGAAAGTGTTTATTTCTATCCAAAACAAATAAATAATCATAAAAATAATAAACGGGTGTGGAGAATAGCAGCAAAATCGTTATAAAAAATAAATTAAAAAACTATAAATTTGTGGATTATAACCTTTGAAAATTTTGCAAAATTGCTAATTTCAGTTTTTGGCTCATTTTTTCCAAAAGTCGTTATTTCTATCCAAAAATATATAAAGAATAATTAGAAAATTAAACGAGTATGGGTAATTTGAGCAAAAGCAAAAAAAAAAAAAAAAAAAAAAAAAAAAAAAAAAAGAATTATCCATCAAGACTTCCAAAGTCGTGGATTAAAAGCCTTATAAAATTGTTATATTCAATTTTTTTTCCAAGAAAGTGTTTATTTCTATCCAAAACAATAAACTGGTGTGGAGAGTAGCGGAAAAAAGTTAAAATAAAATAAAAATAAAAAAGTATCAAAAAAAGTACAATTTTGTGGATTATAACTTTTGAAAGTTTTGCAAAATTGCTAATTTTAGTTTTCGACTCATTTTTCCATTAAAGTCTTTATTTCTCTCCAAAACATATGAAGAATAGTTAGAGAATTAAACGGGTATGGATAATTAGAGCAAAAGCCTTTTAAAATTTTGACAAGTCACTATATTCAAATTTTGTCCCATTCTTTCCCTGAAGGTGTTTATTTATATCCAAAACAAATAAAGAATCATAAAAATAATAAACGAGTGTGGAGAATAGCAGCAAAAGCGTTAAAAAAAGAAATATCGAAAAAACAACAAATTTGTGGATTATATCCTTTGAAATTTTTGCAAAATTGCTAATTTCAATTGTTGACTCATTTTTTTCCATGAAAGTCTTTATTTCTATCCAAAACATATAAAGAATAATTAAAAAATTAAAGGAGTATGGAGAATTAGAGCCAAAAAAAAAATATATATATATATATATATATCCATCAAAACTTCCAAAATCGTGGATTAAAGCCTTTAAAATTTTGTAAACTCGCTATATTCAAATTTTGTCTCATTCTTTCCATGAAATTGTTTAATTCTATTCAAAACAAATAAACAATTGTAAAAATAATAAACTGGTGTGGAGTGTAGCAGGAAAAAGTTAAAAAAAAAATCGAAAAAACTACAAATTTGTTGTTTATAGCTTTTGAAAATTTTGCAAAATTGCTAATTCCAGTTTCTGGCTCATTTTTTCAATGAAAGTCTTTATTCTATCCAAAACGTATAAAGAATAATTAGAAAATTAAATGGGTATGTGAATTAGAGGAAAAGCAAAAAAAAAACGAATTATCCATCAAAACCTCCAAAATCGTGGATTAGCTTTTAAAATTTTTGTAAATTCGCAATATTCAAATTTTGTCCAATTCTTTCCATGACGGTGTATATTTCTATCCAAAACAAATAAAGAATCATAAAAATAATAAATGGGTGTGGAGAATAGCAACAAAAACGTTGAAAAAAACCTACCAATTTGTGAATTATATATAGCCTTTTAAAATTTTGCAAAATCGTTAGTTTCAGTTTTCGACTCATCTTTGCTTGAAATTCTTTATTTCTATCTAAAATATATAAACAATAATAAGAAGAATAAAAGGGCATGGAAATAAGAATAAGAACAAAAAAAAAACAATTAATCCAACATAGCTTACAAAATTGTGGAAAATCGCAATATTCAATTGTTTACTCACTTTTCCATTAAAGTGTTCATTTCTAATCAAATTAATAAAATAATAAACGAGTGTGGAGAATAACAGGAAAAATGGGTGTAGATTCCCATTGAAAATGTGGGGTTATGGTTTTAGGGGTTTGGGGTCTGGGGCTTTTGGGGTTTGCGGTTCGGGGTTCAGGGTTTGGAGTTCGGGGTTCAGGGTTTGGGATTTGGGGTCTTGGGTTCCAGTTTCAGTTTTTGAGTTTGGGGTTTAGGTTTTATGGTTTTAGGGGTTTAGAGATTTAGTGGTTTAGGGTTTTATGGTTTAGCAGGAATTGTTTTTAAAAAGAAATATAAAAAAAACTACAAATTTGTTAATTATATGCCTCTGAAAACTTTGTCAATTCGCTATATTCAATTTTTGTCCCATTATTTCCATGAAAGTGTTTATTTCTATCCAAAACAAATAAAGAGTCATAAAAATAATAAATGGATGTGGAGAATACTAGCAAAAGCGTTAAAACGAAATAATGACAAAATATACCAATTTGTGGATTACAACCTTTTAAAATTTTGCAAAATCGTTAGTTTCAGTTTCCTACTCATCTTTGCATGAAAGTATTTATTTCTATCTAACACATATAAACAATAATAAGAAGAATAAAAGGGTATGGAGAATACGAGCAAAAAAAAAACGAATAAACCAACATAACTTACAAAATCGTTGATTACAGCCTTACAAAATTGTGCAAAATGGCAATATTAAATTGTTTACTCACTTTTCCATTAAACTGTTTATTTCTATACAAAATAATAAACAGGTGTGGAGAATATCACGAAAAACGTCAAAAAAGAAATAACAAAAAAAACTACAAATTTGTGGATTCC
The DNA here is from genome assembly GCA_963556465.1 of Berberis vulgaris. Classification (NCBI taxonomy): domain Eukaryota; kingdom Viridiplantae; phylum Streptophyta; class Magnoliopsida; order Ranunculales; family Berberidaceae; genus Berberis; species Berberis vulgaris. The sequence continues at coordinate 111,039 of OY747132.1, forward strand.
CATTGAAATTTGGGGTTTGGGGTTTTAGTGGTTTTGGTTAGGGGTTTGCGTTCTGGGGGTTTGGGATTTGGGGTTCTGAGTTTGGAGTTTGGGTTTCGGTTTTCAGGTTTGGGGATTAGGATTTTAGGGGTTTAGAGATTTAGTGGTTTACAGTTTTAAGGTTTTGCAGGAAAATTTTAAAAATAGAAATAAATAAAAAACTACAAATTTGTGGATATTTTTGTCTCATTATTTTCATGAAAGTTTTATTTCTATCCAAAACAAATAAAGAGTCATCAAATTAATAAACGGGTAAGGAAAATAATAGCAAAAACGTTAAAAACGAAATATTGAAAAAATCTACAAATTTGTGGATTATATAGCCTTTAAAATCTTTGCAAAATCGTTAGTTACAGTTTCCGGCTCATCTTTGCAAGAAAGTCTTTATTTCTTTTCAAAACATGTAAATAATAATAAGAAGATTAAAAGGGTAAGGAGAATAAGTGCAAAAGCAAAAAAAGGAAAAAAATAATATTAATCCAAATTAACTTACAAAATCGTGGATTATGCCTTTGAAAATTTTGCAAAATCTCTCTATTTAATTTTGGCTCATTCTTTCAAAAAAGAGTTTATTTATGTCCAAAACAAATATAGAATAATAAAAATAATAAACGTGTCACGCCCCGATTTTCGAAGGAAACGAAAATCCCAAAAGCCATGTAGGATTATCCGTTTCCCCCAAAACTCGGGACGTGAGAATTCAATAATAACAGAAACAAATAGCAGCATCAACTAAACAACTAAAACGAATAAAAAGTCTAACCCGAAGAAGACTGGCATGGCTAGCTCACTAGCGGAACTCTAGTAACGCAGCTCAGAGTCTCTAAACCTGAAAGGCTAATCGGCTATATTCCAAAAGGAATGTACCCAAGAAGCAAAAGCTCACTCGGGTCAGCAATAAAGCTGGTGTGAGAAATCTTCATCCCAAAATCAATAAATCCGCACATGACAACATTAAAATAAACAAAACAATAAACAACCACACCAGGTAGTTCCTCCATGAGGCAAAGGTGTTATCATCCTTATAAATAAAAATGCATTATTTATTTCTAATAAATAAAATTTATGAGTTATCAACCTTCATAAATGCAACAACAATACAATTCACTCATATTAGACTATTATTGAAATATTAAACAAAACACATTTTTCTACCTTTAGGAAGACGTGTAGTTCTCATTCAATGGTTGAATGAGCATTTAGTTTCTTCCTTTAAGGTAATCATACACATACACAAAAAGAAATCTCGCTACTTTTCCACAATCGCACTCTCCTCCTGTGCCGAACACACCTCACCCAAGTGTGCCTCCCTTGCCTTCGAAACCACTCGGAGCGTACATGTTCCAAGTGGGGTGCCACCTCGAGGAACATGTCATCACACCCGAAGTCCGATCCATGACAAGTATTCTTCCTAAATCTACACGTACAACCGAACACACATGGAACGGTGCACCGATATGCAAGCAAGTCTGCATACCCATAGTATCACATGTATACAAGCAAGTCTGTATACAAAAATTTCACATTTTTTTTTTCTCGGAGTTGTGGAAAAGAGCATAAAAATAATTAAATCCTCAAAACTCTTTTATGGTGACGCTTTGTCAACCATAAATAAATCAATCACAGTATCCACCATTCTGTTGGGGAACAAGTAATATTTGACACATTGCCAGTTCACATATCTCAACTCTTTGCATCATATGAAAACAATATGCACACCCATTCACATAACAATACAGATACTTAAGCTAAAACAAGTGCTCAGTTGAATTCCAGTCAATATCTATTACTAGGAAATTTTCTTCTATTTTATGTTATGCAATTGGGATCAATCTCACCAGTTATGTAAATAGGTCCAAAGAAATACTCCCAAGATAATATCTTCCAGGTCATGATCAAAAGAGCATATGACAATGAGATACATTAGGAACTAAGCAAAAAAAATGACTCATTTCATTCTTGTAAAACCTCCCCTAATCCATCTTCTATTTCATTAAGAAATTTTATCAAACAAATGAGCAATGTATCTATAACCTGTGACAATTATCGAGAAAATATTTCTGATAGTGGCACAACAATTTGACAACCTACTTTAATAAACCGGATGTACACATATGATAAATTTCGATTTCAACCCGATGGGATTTGACAATCCAAAACGCACATACACCTACTACCTAAATGTGGTCACCTCTGATCTAACCTATGAGATACAATTTGCCCAAATTTTCTTCATGATAACACTCAGGGGTTCCTTAGTCTTACACAAACCCTACCCAATCACATGCTTTTCTAATGATGATGATGACCTAGAAAACCCCGAATGCCTTGACAATTGCCTAAAGTCAATGTGAACTACAATGGGTATCCATTTATTCACTCAAATCAATTAATTAAAGTAATCAAACCCCATCAATTTAATCTACCAAGTTAAGGGCAAAATCAGGAAGAAAGAAAATGAGGTTTTAATCAAAGTAGATTAAACACATAACTATCAAAACCATCACATAAAACAAACTGAAAGGGGTAAAAAAATAACTCACAGGAGAGATCGCAAACTGTAAAAGATTTCGCAGCCACAACCAAACAGAACCCTCCCTTTTCTTCCACTCTTCTTCTTCAACTCGTCCTTCTTGTTAGCTCTAACAACACTTCCATCTTCTTTCCTCTCAGATTTCTTCTTACCCAAATTACGACTTTCCTTGACCTCAATCCAATGCTTAGATCCTCCAACAGTCACTGGAAAAGTTTTCCTTTCAAAAAAGAGTTTATTTATGTCCAAAACAAATATAGAATAATAAAAATAATAAACGGGTGTGGAGAATAATAGAAAAATGATAAAAAAGAATATCGAAAAAAACTACAAAATCGAAAATTTTGCAAAATCGCTAATTTCAGTTTCCGACGCATTCATTCCATTGAAGTCTTTCTTTCTATCCAAATATATAAAGAATAATAAGAAGAATAGCAGCAAAAACGTAATTTGTTTTTTTTTACAAATTTGTGGATTATAGCGTCGTTAGTTTCAGTTCCGACTCATTCTTTCCACGAAATTTTTTATTTCTATCCAAAACAAATAAAGAATCATAAAAATAAGAAACAGGTGTGGAGAATAGCAGCAAAATCGTTACAAAAAGATATATCGAAAAACAACAAATTTGTGGATTAGGCTTTGAAAAATTTGCAAAATTGCTAATTTCAGTTTTCGGCTCATTTTTTTCCAAAAGTCTTTGTTATTATCCAAAACAAACAAAGAATAATTAGAAAATTAAACGAGTATGGGTAATTCGAGCAAAAGCAAAAAAAAAAAAAAAAACGAACTATCCATTAAAACTTTCAAAATCGTGGATTAAAGACTTATAAAATTGTTATATTCAAAATTTTCTCATTTTTCCATGAAAGTGTTTATTTCTATTCAAAACAAGTAAAAAAAAAATCGAAAAAAGTACAAATTTGTGGTTTATAGCTCTTGAAAATTTTGTAAAATTGCTAATTCCAGTTTTTGGCTCATTTTTTTCCATGAAAGTCTTTATTTCTATACAAAACCTATAGAGAATAATTAGAAAATTAAACAAGTATTGTGAATTAGAGCAAAAGCTGGGAAAAAAGAAAAGAGAAAAACAAATTATCCATCAAAACCTTCAAAATCGTGGATTAAAGCCTTTAAAACTTTTGTAAATTCGCAATATTCAATTTTTGTCCCATTCTTTCCATAACGATGTTTATTTCTATCCAAAACAAATAAAGAATCTTAAAATTAATAAACAGGTGGGGAGAATAACAACAAAAACAATAATAAGAAAAATAAAAGGGCATGAAGAATAAGAGCAAAAAAAAAAACCCGAATAATCCAACTTAACTTACAAAATTGTGAATTACATCCTTACAAAATTGTGCAAAATCGCAATATTCAATTGTTTACTCATTTTTTCCATTAAAGTTTTATTTCTATCCAAAAATAATAAACTGGTGCGGAGAATAGCAGGAAAAAAGTAAAAAAAAAAAAACTATAAATTTGATAAGACTTTGAAAATTTTGCAAAATTGCTAATTTAAGTTTCCGACTCATTTTTTTTTCCATGAAAGTCTTTATTTGCCTCCAAAACATATGAATAATAATTAGAAAATTAAACGGGTATGGAGAATTAGTGTTAAAGTGAAAAAAAATGAATTATCCATTAAAACTTCCGAAATCGTGGATGGCTTTTAAAATTTTGTAAGTTCGCTATATTCAATTTTTGTCCAATTCTTTCCATAAAGGGGTTTATGGAAAATAAAGATTCATAAAAATAATAAATGGGTGTGGTGAATGGTAGTAAAAATGTTAATATATATATTGAAAAAAGTCTACAAATTTATGGGTTATATAGCCTTTAAAAAATTTGCAAAATCGTTAGTTTCAATTTTCGACTCATCTTTCCATGGAATTCCTATCTAAAACATATAAACAATAATAAGAAGATTAAAAGGATATGGAGAATAAGAGCAAAAAAAAAAAGAAAAAAAAAGAAAGAAAGAGTAATCCAACATAACTTACAAAATCATGGATTACATCCTTACGAAATCGCAATATTCAATTGTTTACTCATTTTTCCATTAAAGTTTTTATTTCTATCCAAAATTAATAAAAATAATAAACAAGTGTGGACAATAGCAGGAAAAACGTTAAAAACGAAAAAACTACAAATTTGTGGATTGTCTTCCCAAATTTGGGGTTTGTTGTTTGGGGGTTGAGGTTTGGGGTTTGGGATTCGAGATTCGGGGTTTGGGGTGTGGGGTTCTGGGTTTGGTTTTTATGTTTCTGGTTTTGGGGTTGGGTTTGGGGTTTAGGGTATGGGGTTTTTTGTTTTAGAGTTTTAGGGGTTTAGGGTTTAACGAGAAATTTTTTTATAAAAGAAATACCTAAAAAACTACAAATTTGTGGATTATAGTAATTGAAAATTTTGTAAATTCTCTATATCCAATTTTTGTCTCATTCTTTCAATGAAAGTGTTTATTTCTATCCAAAACAAATAAAGAATCATAAAAATAATAAATGGGCGTGGAGAATAGAAGCAAAAATGTTAAAATAAGAAATACCAAAAAAACTACAAATTTGTGGATAAACCTTTGAAAATTTTGCAAAATTGTTAATTTCAGTTTCGAACTCATTTTTCCACGAAAGTCTTTATTTCTATCCAAAACATATAAATAATAATTATAAAATTAAACAAGCATGGAGAATCAGAGAAAAAAAACAAAAACGAAATTATCCATCAAAACTTCCAAAATCGTGGATAAAAATATTTCAATGAAAGCTTTTAAAATTTTGTAAATTCGCTATCTTTAATTTTAGTCTCATTATTTCAATGAAAGTGTTTACTTCTATCAAAAACAAAATAAACAATCATTAAAATATTACAACTAGTGTGGAGTGTGGTAGGAAAAAGTTAAAAAATGAAATATCGAAAAAACTACAAATTTGTGGGTAGCCTTTGAAAATTTTGCAAAATTGCCAATTCCAGTTTCCGGCTCATTCTTTCCATGAAAGCCTTTATTTCTATCCAAAACCTATAAAGAATAATTAGTAAGTAAAACGGGTATGGTGAATTAGAGGAAAAACGGAAAAAAAAAAAAAAAAAAAAAACTCGAATTATCCATCAAAACCTCCAAAATCGTGGATTAAGGCCTTTCAAAATTTCTTAAATTTGCAATATTCAAAATTTGTCCCATTCTTTCCATGAAGGTGTTTATTTCAATCCAAAACAAATAAAGAATCATAAAAATAATAAATGGGTGTGGAGAATAGCAACAAAAATGTTAAAAAAAAAAAGAAATAATGAAAAAATCAACCAATTTGTGGATTATATTGCCTTATAAATTTTGCAAAATCGTTAGTTTCAATTTCCGACTCATCTTTGCATGAATGTTTTTATTCTATCTAATACATATAAATAATAAGAAGAAGATTAAAAGAATTTGAAGAATAAGAGCCAAAGCCAAAAAAAGAACAAAAAACGATTAATCCAACATAACTTACAAAATCGTGGATTACAACCTTACAAAATTGTGCAAAATCGCAATATTATGTTGTTTGTTCATTTTTTCATTTAAAGTGTTTATTTATATCCAAAATTAATAAAAATAATAAACGGGTGTGGAGAATGGCAGGAAAAATGTTAAAAATAATAATGAAAAAACTACAAATTGCGGATTGCCTTTGAAATTTTGGGTTTTGTGGTTTGGGTGTTAGATATTTAGGGGTTTGGGTTTGCGATTTGGGGGTTAAGGCTTGGAGTTCGGGGATTAAGAATTGGGGTATGGGGTTCGAGGTTCAGGTTTCGATTTTCAGTTTTCGGGTTTAGGGTTTTATGGTTTAGAAAGAAATTTTTTAAAAAGTACAAAAAAAAAAAAAAAAACTACAAATTTGTGGATAAGCCTTTGAAAATTTTGTAAATTCGCTATATTCAATTTTTGTCTCATTATTTTCATAAAAGTGTTTATTTCTATCAAAAACAAATAAAGAGTCATAAAATAATAAATTGGTGTGGAGAATAAAAGAAAAATGATAAAAGTGAAATATCGAAAAAAGCTACAAATTGCCGAAAGTCTTTGAAAATGTTGCAAAATCGCTAATTTCAGTTTCCGACTCATTCATTCCATTGAAGTCTTTCTTTCTATTAAAAAAATATAAAAAATAATAATAAGAATTATAAACGGGCACGAAGAATAAGAGCAAAAGCGAATAAAAGAATAATCCAACCAAACTTCCAAATTTGAGGATTATAGCCTTTCAAAAATTTGTAAAATCGCTATATTAAATATTTTACTCATTCTTTTAATGAAAGTGCTTATTACTATAAAAAAAATAAAAGGGTGTGGAGAGTAGTAGGAAAAAATAAAAAATAAAAAACTTCAAATTTGTGAATAGCCTTTGAAAATTTTGCAAAATTGCTAATTTCAGCTTTGGCCCATTTTTTGAAAGAAAATCTTTACTTCTCTCCAAAACATATAAAGAATAATTAGAAAATTAAATGGGTATGGAGAATTAGGGCAAAAGCCTTTTAAATTTTGTAAATTTGTTATATTCATTTTTGTCACATTCTTTCCATGATGGGGTTTATTTCTATCCCAAAAAAAAAAAAGAATCATAAAAATAATAAACAGGTGTGGAGAATAGCAGCAAAAACGCTAAAAAGAGAAAATATTGAAAAACAATTTACAAATTTGTGGATTATAACCTTTGAAAATTTTGCAAAATCGTTAGTTTCAGTTTCTAACTCATCTTTGCATGAAAGTCTTTATTTCTATCTAATACATATAAACAATAATAAGAAGATTAAAAGGGTATGGAAAATAAGAGCAAAAGCAAAAAAAACGGATAATCAAACATAACTTACAAAATTGTGGATTACAGCCTTGCAAATTTGCGCAAAATCGCAATATTCAATGTTTTACTCATTTTAGATTAAATTATGTATTTCTATACAAAATCAATAAAAATAATAAATGGGTGTGGAAAATAGCAGGAAAAACGTTAAAAAAGAAATAGCAAAAAAACTATAAATTTGTTGATTGCGATTGAAAATTTGGGGCTTAGCGGTTAGGGTTTTAGGGGTTTGGGGGTTGCGATTTGGGGAATGAGGTTTGGGGTTCGAGGTTTGGGATTCGGGATTTGGGGTTTGGGGTTCGAGTTCGGGTTTCAGGTTTTGGGTTTTATTGGCTTAAGAGTTTTAGGGGTCTAGGGTTTAGTTGGAATATTTTTTAAAAAGAAATACATAAAAGGCTACAAATTTGTGGATTATAGCCTTTTAAAATTTTGCAAAATCATTAGTTTTAGTTTCCGACTCATCATTGCATGAAAGTCTTAATTTCTATCTAAAACATATAAACAAAATTAAGAAGATTAAAAGGATATGAAGAATAAGAGAAAAAAAAAATTATCCATCAAAACTTCCAAAATCGTGGATTAAAGCCTTTAAAAATTTATAAATTCGCGATATTAAATTTTTGTCTCATTCTTTCCATGAAAGTGTTTAATTCTATCAAAAAAAAATAAACATTTGTAAAAATAATAAACTGGTGTGGATGTAGCAGGAAAAAAGTAAAAAAAAAAAAAAAAAAAAAAAAAAAATCGAAAAACTACAAAATTGTGGTTTATAGCTCTTGAAAAATTTGCAAAATTGCTAATTCCACTTTCCGGCTCAATTCTTCCATGAAATTCTTTATTTCTATACAAAATCTATAAAGAATAAATAGAAAATTAAACGAGTATTGTGAATTAGAGCAAAAGCAGAAAAAAAAAAAAAAAAAACCTCCAAAATCGAGGATTAAAACCCTTTAAAAATTTTGTAAATTCGCAATATTCAATTTGTGTCCCATTCTTTCCATAACGGTGTTTATTTCTATCTAAAACAAATAAAGAGTCATAAAAATAATAAACGGGTGTGGAAAATAGCAGCAAAAACGTTAATTTTTTTTTACAAATTTGTGGATTATAGCCTTCGAAAATTTTGCAAAATCGTTAATTTTAGTTTCAGACTCATCTTTGCATGAAAGTCTTTATTTCTATCTAAAACACATAAACAATAATAAAAAGATTAAAAGGGTATGAAAAATAAGAGCAAAAAAAAAAAAGGATAATGAAACATAACTTACAAAATCATGGATTACAACCTTACCAATTTGCGTAAAATCGCAATATTCAAAATTTCACCCATTTTTCCATTAAAGTGTTTATTTCTATCCAAATCAATAATAATAATAATAATAATGATAATAATAATAATAATAATAATAATAATAATAATAATAATAATAATAATAATAATAATAATAATAATAATAATAATAATAATAATAATAATAATAATAATAATAATAAATGGGTGTGGAAATTATCAGGAAAAACGTTAAAAAAATATTAAAAAAAACTACAAATTTGTGGATTGCGATTGAAATTTGGGGCTTGGCGGTGAGGGTTTTAGGGGTTTGCGAGTTGGGGATTGAGGTTTGGATTATAGCCTTTGAAAATTTTGCAAAATCGTTAGTTTTAGTTTCTGACTCATATTTGCATGAAAGTCTTTATTTCTATCTAAAACATATAAACAATAATAAGAAGATTAAAAGGGTATGGAAAATACGAGCAAAAAAAAAAAACCCGAATAATCCAACATAACTTACAAAATCGAGGATTGTATCCTTACAAAATTGTGCAAAATCGCTATATTCAATTGTTTACTCATTTTTCCATTAAATTTTTTAATTCTATCCAAAATCAATAAAAATAATAAACGGGTGTGGAGAATAGCAGGAAAAATGTTAAAAAAAGAAATATAAAAAACTATAAATTTGTAGATTATAGCCTTTGCAAATTTTACAAAATTGCTAATTTAAGTTTTTGATTCATTTTTTCCATGAAAGTCTTTATTTACCTCAAAACATATGAATAATAATTATAAAATTAAACGGGTATGGAGAATTAGAGTTAAAGTGGAAAAAATGAACTATCCATCAAAACTTCCAAAATCGTGGATTTTAGCCTTTTAAAATTTTGTAAATTCGCTATATTCAATTTTTGTCTCATTCTTTCCATGAAGGGGTTTATTTCTTTCCAAAATAAATAAAGATTCATTAAAATAATAAACGGGTGTGGAGAATGTCAGCAAAAACGTTCAAAAAAAATTATTGAAAAAAAATCTACAAATTTATGGATTATATAGCCTTTAAAATTTTGCAAAATCGTTAGTTTCAGTTTTCGACTCATCTTTGCATGAAAGTCTTTATTTCTACCTAAAATATATAAACAATAATAAGAAGAAAATTAAAAGGGTATGGAGAATAATCCAACATAACTTACAAAATTGTACGAAATCGCAATATTCAATTGTTTACTCATTTTTCCATTAAAGTTTTTATTTCTATCCAAAATCAATAAAAATAATAAACATGTGTGGAGAATAGCACGAAAAACTTTAAAAAAGAAATAGCGAGTATGGAGAATTAGAGTAAAAAAAAAAAAAAAAAACGAAATATCCATCAAAACTTCCAAAACCATGGATTAAAAAGCCTTTAAAATTTTGTAAACTCGCTATATTCAATTTTTGTCTCATTCTTTCCATGAAAGTGTTTAATTCTATCCAAAAAAAATTCACAATTATAAAAATAATAAACTGGTGTGGAGTATAGCAGGAAAAAGTTTATATATATATATATATATAAACTACAAATTTGTTGTTTATATCTTTTGAAAATTTGCTAATTCCAGTTTCTGGCTCATTTTTTCACTGAAAGTATTTATTTCTATCCAAACCTATAAAGAATAATTATAAAACCTTCAAAAAGAGGAAAAAGAGGCTTTTTAAAAAATTTGCCTTTAAAAGAGAAAAAGAAAAAGAGAGTATGGTGAATTAGAGAAAAAGAGGAAAAAACGAATTATCCATCAAAACCTCCAAAATCGTGGATTAGCCTTTAAAAAATTTGTAAATTCGCGATATTCAATTTTTGTCCCATTCTTTCCATGACGATGTTTATTTCTATCCAAAACAATAAAGAATCATAAAAATAATAAACGGGTGTGGAGAATAGCAACAAAAACGTTGAAAAAAAATGAAAACATCTACCAATTTGTAGATTATATATAGCCTTTTAAAATTTTGCAAAATTGTTAGTTTTAGTTTTCGACTTATCTTTGCATGAAAGTCTTTATTTCAATCTAAAATATATAAACAATAATAAGAAAAATAAAAGTGCATGGAGAATAAGAGCAAAAAAAAAAAACGAATAATCCAACATAACTTACAAAATCGTGGACTACAACCTTACAAAATTGTGAAAAATCGCAATATTCAATTGTTTACTCACTTTTCCATCAAAGTGTTCATTTCTAATAAAAATAATAAAATAATAAACGGGTGTGGAGAATAGCAGGAAAAACGTCAAAAAAGAAAAAACGAAAAAACTACAAATTTAAAGATTCCCATTGAAAATTTGGGGTTATGGGGTTAGGGTTTTAGGGGTTTGGGGTTTGGTTCGGGGTTCAGGATTTGGGATTTGGGGTTTCGGTTTTCGAGTTTAGGGTTTAGAGATTTAGTGATTTAGGGTTTTATGGTTTAACAAGAAATTAATATATATATATATATATATATATATATATTTATCGATTATAAGCCTTTGAAAATTTTCTTAATTCGCTATATTCAAATTTTTTCTCATTATTTCCATGAAAGTGTTTATTTCTATAAAAAAACAAATAAAGAGACATAAAAATAATAAATGGATGTGGAGAATACCAGCAAAAGCGTTAAAAAAGAAATATTGAAAAATCTACAAATTTGTGGATTATAGCCTTTTAAATCTTTGCAATAAAAAATTTGTTTAGAGTTTTAGGTTTTAGCAAGAAAAAATTTAAAAAAATAATACCAAAAAAACTACAAATTTGTGGGTTATAGCATTTGAAAATTTTGTAAATTCGCTATATCCAATTTTTGTCTCATTGTTTTCATGAAAGTATTTATTTCTATCCAAAACAAATAAATAATCATAAAAATAATTAACAAGAGTGGAGAATAGCAACAAAATCGTTAAAAATGAAATATAAAAAAAAACTACAAATTTGTGGATTATAGCTTTTGAATTTTTTTTTGCAAAAAAAAAATAATTGCTAATTTCAGTTTCCGGCTCATGTTTTCCATTAAAGCCTTTATTTCTCTCCAAAACATATGACGAATAATTAGAAAATTAAACGGGTATGGAGAATTAGAGCAAAACCGGAAAAATTAATTATCCATCAAAACTTCGAAAATCGTGGATTAAAGCCTTTTAAAATTTTGTAAAGTCTCTATATTAAATTTTTGTCCCATTCTTTACATGAAGGTATTAATTTATATCCAAAACAAATAAATAATCATAAAAATAATAAACCGGTGTGGAGAATAGCAGCAAAAGCGTAAAAAATTATCAAAAAACAACAAATTTGTGAATTACCTTTGAAAATTTTGCAAAATTGCTAATTTCAGTTTTCGACTTTTTTTTTTTTTCACAAAGTCTTTATTTCTATCCAAAACATATAAAGAATAATTAGAAAATTAAACGAGTATGGAGAATTAGAGCAAAAGGGAAAAAAAAATGAAATATCCATAAAAACTTCCAAATTGTGGATTAAAAAAGCCTTTACAATTTTGTAAATTCGCTATATTCAATTTTTGTCACATTCTTTCCATGAAAGTGTTTAATTCTATCCAAAACAAATAAACAATTGTAAAAATAATTAACTGGTGTGGAGTGTGAAAGGAAAAAGTAAAATAAAAAAATAAAAAATCGAAAAAACTACAAATTTTCGGATTAGCCTTTGAAAATTTTGCAAAATTGCTAATTCCAGTTTTTGGCACATTTTTTCATGAAAGTCTTTATTTCTATCCAAAACCTATAAAGATTAATTAGAAAATTAAACGGGTATGGTGAATTAGAGCAAAAGCGGAAAAAAAAATGAATTATCCATCAAAACCTCCAAAATCTTGGATTAAAGCCTTTAAAAATTTTGTAAACTCGCAATTGTTAATTCTTTCCATGACGGTGTTTATTTCTATCCCAAATAAATAAAGATTCATAAAAATAATAAACGGGTGTGGAGAATAGCATCAAAAACGTTAAAAAAGAAATAATGACAAAATCTACCAATTTGGAAATAATGACATAACCTTTTAAAATTTTGCAAAATCGTTAGTTTCAGTTTCCGAATCAACTTTGCATGAAAGGCTTTATTTCTATCTAACACATTTAAACAATAATAAGAAGAATAAATGGGTATGGAGAATAAGAACAAAAAAAAAACGAATAAAGCAACATAACTTACAAAATCATTGATTACAACCTTACAAAATTGTGCAAAATGGCAATATTCAATTGTTTACTCACTTTTTCATTAAACTGTTTATTTCTATACATAATAACAAATTAGTGTGGATAATATCAGGAAAAACATCAAAAAATAAATAACGAAAAACTACAAATTTGTGGATTCCCATTGAAATTTGGGGTTTGGGGTTTGGAATCCGGGTTTCGGTTTTCGGGTTTGGAGTTTAGGAATTGGGGTTTAGGATTTTAGGAGTTTAGAGATTTAGTGGTTTAAAGTTTTATAGTTTTGCATGAAAATTTTTAAAATAGAAAAAAAAAAAACAACAAATTTGTGGATTATAAGCCTTTGAAAATTTTTTAAATTCGCTATATTCAATTTTTGTCTCATTATTTTCATGAAAGTGTTTATTTCTATCCAAAACAAATAAATAGTCATCAAATTAATAAACGGGTATGGAGAATAATAGCAAGAGCGTTAAAAAATGAAATGTTGAAAAAAATCTACAAATTTGTGGATTATAGCCTTTTAAATCTTTGCAAAATCGTTAGTTACAGTTTCCGGCTCATGTTTGCATGAAAGTCTTTATTTCTTTTCAAAACATATAAATAATAATAAGAATATTAAAAGGGTAAGGAGAATAAGAGCAAAAGCAAAAAAATGAAAAAATAATAATAATCCAACATAACTTACAAAATCGTGGATTGTGCCTTTGAAAATTTTGCAAAATCACTATAATAGAAATGGGTATGAAGAATAATAGAAAAACGATAAAAAAGAATATCCAAAAAAACTACAAAATCAAAAAAATTTGCAAAATCGCTAATTTCAGTTTTCGACTCATTCATTCCATTGAAGTCTTTATTTCTATCCAAATATATAAAGAATAATAAGAAGAATAAACGGGCATGGAGAATAAGAGTAAAAGCGAATAAGAGTAAAATTTGTGGATTATAGCAATTGAAAATCTTGTAAGTTCGCTATATATAATTTTTGTCTCATTCTTTCCTTGAAAGTGTTTATTTGTAACGAAAACAAATAATGAATCATAAAAACAATAAACGAGTGTGGATAATAGCAGCAAAAGTGTAAAAAAAAATCAAAAAACTACAAATTTGTGGATTATTGCCTTTTAATTTTTGCAAAATTGCTAATTTTAGATTTCGGCTCATTTTTTCCACGAAAGTCTTTATTTCTATCCAAACATATAAAAAACAATTTGTGGGTTGAAAACAGATTTTTGGGGTTTAGGTTTGGGGTTTGGGGGTTGGGGTTTTTGGGGTTTTGCGGTTTGGGGTTCAAGGTTTTGGGTTTGGGGTTCGGGTTGAGGGTTTGGGGTATAGGATTTTAGGGGTTTAGAGATTTAGTGGTTTAGTAGGAAATTTTTTTAAAAAGAAATATAAAAAAAACTACAAATTTGTGAATTATAAGCCTTTGAAAATTTTGAAAATTCGCTATATTCAATTTTTGTCTCATTATTTTCATGAAAGTGTTGATTTATATCCAAAACAAATAAAGAGTTATAAAAAATAAACGGGTGTGGAGAATAGCAGCAAAAGCGTTAAAAACGAAATATTGAAAATTTTTACGAATTTGTGGATTATAGCCTTTTAAATCATTGCAAAATCATTAGTTACAGTTTCCGACTCATATTTTCATGAAAGTCTTTATTTCTTTCCAAAACATATAAACAATAATAAGAAGGATTAAAATGTAAGGAAAATAAGAACGAAAGTAAAAAAAAGGGAAAAAAATTAATAATCCAACATAACTTACAAAATCGTGGATTATATATACAGCCTATCAAAATTGAGTGAGGCTAGGGAACCAGGTTCTTTAACCAGGATGATGTGGCATTATTAGAGGAATGTTTTTACAACCTCGAGATACACATAAACACTTTGGGATTTCATCATTATTTCAAGATCACGTCACGTCACCATGGTTACAAAACTTGGTTGCAAAAACCCGATTTCCTAGCATTTTCGAATAGTGAAGCTAGGGAACTAGGTTTTGCAACCAGGTTCTGTAACCATGTTGATGTGGCGTCATCAAAGGAGGGGTTTTATAACCTCGAGATACACAAACACTTTGGGGATTTCATCATTATTTCAAGATCATGCCACATCACCATGTACAAAACCTAGTTTCCTAGCATTTTCGTTCAAAAATTTGTAAAATCTCTATATTCAATTTTGACTTATTCTTTCAACGAAAATGTTAAGAAACTAGGTTTTTGCCAGGTTTTGTAACCATGGTGACGTGGCGTGATCTTGAAATAATGATGAAATCCCCAAAGTGTATGTGTATCTCGAGATTGTAAAAACTCTCCTCTAATAGTGCCACACCGTCCTGGTTACAGAACTTGGTTGCAAAACTCGGTTCCCTAGCCTCACTCAATTTACAAAGATGAGTCGAAACTAAACTTGGTTGCAGAACCTTGATTAATTTTTATTTATTTTATATATATTATGTTTTTGCTTTTGTTCTTTTTTTTCATAACCTTTTAATCTTCTTATTATTGTTTATATGTTTTAGATAGAAATAAAGATTTTCATGCAAAGATGAGTCGAAACTGAAACTAACGATTTTGCAAAATTTTAAAAGGCTATAATCCACAAATTGGTAGATTTTTTCATTTTTTTTTTAACGTTTTTGTTGCCATTCTCCACACCCGTTTATTTTTTTATGATTATTTATTTGTTTTGGATAGAAATAAACACTGTCACGCCTCGATTTTCGAGAAAAAAACGAAAATCCTAAAATCCACATAGGATTATCCGTTTCCCCCCAAACTTGGGACGTGAAAATTCAATAATAACATAAACAAATAGCAGCAACAACTAAAACATGATTTAATTACTTAAACAAATAAAAACTCTAACCAGGAAAAGACTGACATTGCTAGCCCACAAGCGGAACTCCGGTAACGCTGCTCAAAAGTCTCTAAACCTGAAAAGCTAATCGGCTACATTCCCAAAAGAATGTACCCAAGAAGCAAAAACTCATACATATGCCTATAACTTCATGAAGACAATCACACAAAATTATATATAAAATATTTAGTACGTACAAAAATTACGGGGTGCTACAATATATACAACTCAAAATAATCTCGTCCCGAGATTCGCGAAAAGGGTTAACTAAAGATTCAGGATAACAAACCGCTACAAGGAACTACACGGAATAATGTCACCCACTACTGACATTAAAATAAGTTATGATTAGCCCCGAATACATAGGTCAAAGGAATCTCATCACGAGATTCACGAAGAAAAAGAAACAATACTAAAAGTTCAAGGTTCACCCTTGTCACTTTGTCTCTAGACATTCACACTACTACTCTCCCATATCCACATTCCGAGGATCACCTAGACTCTACCCCAGCCTAGGCTAACCAAATGCTTTGATACCAAACTGTCACGCTCGATTTTCGAGGAAAACAAAAATCCTAAAATTCACGTAGGATTATCCGTTTTCCCAAAAACTCGGGACGTGAAAATTCAATAACAACATAAACAAATAGCAGCAACAACTAAAACATGATTTAATTTCTGAAACAAATAAAAACTCTAACAAGGAAAAGACTTTCGTTGCAAGCCCACTAGCGGAACTCCGGTAACGCTGCTCAAAAGTCTCTAAACCTGAAAGGCTAATCGGCTACATTCCCACTAGCGGAACTCCGGTAACGCTGCTCATACATATGCCCATAACTTCATGAAGACAATCACACAAAAATATATATAAAATATTCAGTACGTACAAAAATTACGAGGTGCTACAAACACCGTCATGGAAAGAATGGGAAAAAAATTGAATATTGCAAATTTATACAATTTTTAAAGGCCATCCACGATTTTGGAGGTTTTTGATGGATAATTCGTTTTTTCCACTCTTGCTCTAATTCACCATACTCGATTAATTTTCTAATTATTCTTTATAGGTTTTTGACAGAAATAAAGACTTTCATTGAAAAAATTAGACGCAAACTAGAATTAGCAATTTTGCAAAATTTTCAAAGGCTATATCCACAAATTTGTAGGTTTTTCGATTTTTTTTTTTTACTTTTTCCTACTACACTTCACACACACCAATCTATTATTTTTACGATTGTTAATTTGTTTTGGATAGAAACTTTCATGGAAAGAATGAGACAAAATTGAATATAGCGAATTTACAAAATTTTAAAAGCTTTAATCCATTATTTTGGAAGTTTTGATGGATAATTCGTATTTTTTTTTTCTTCTGCTCTAATTCTCCATACTCATTTAATTTTCTAATTATTATTTATATGTTTTGGATAGAAATAAAGACTTTCATGGAAAAAAATGAGTAAAAAACTAATAGCAATTTTGCAAAAGTTTCAAAGGCTATAATCCACAAATTTGTAGTTTTTTCGATATTTCTTTTCTTAATGCTTTTGCTGCTATTTTCCACACCCGTTTATTATTTTTATGATTCTTTATTTTTTTTGGATATAAATAAACAACTTCATGGAAAGAATGGGACAAAATTTAATATAGCGACTTTACAAAATTTTAAATGGCTATATCCACGATTTTGGAAGTTTTGATGGATAAATTTTTTTTTTTCCGTTTTTGCTCGAATTACCCATACTCGTTTAATTTTATAATTATTATTTATATGTTTTAGATAGAAATAAAGACTTTTGAAAAAAAAATGAACCAAAAACTGAATTTTGCAATTTTGCAAAATATTTAAAGGCTATATTATCCACAAATTTATAGTTTTTTAGGTATTTCTTTTTTAATTTTTTTTCCTGCTAAACCCTAAAAAAATAAAACCCGAAAGATGAAAATCGAAACCCGAATCTCGAACCCTGAATCCCAAACCCCAACCCTAGACTCCCAAACCCCAAATTTTCAATGGGAATCCACAAATTTGTAGTTTTTTCGGTTTTTTTTTTGACATTTTTCCTGCTATTCTCCACACCCATTTATTATTTTGGCTAGAAATAAACACATTTAATGGAAAAGTGAGTAAACAATTGAATATTTCGATTTTTCACGATTTTGTAAGTTATGTTGGATTATTCATTTTTTTTGTTTTTACTCTTATTATCCATACCCTTTTATTCTTCTTATTATTGTTTATATGTTTTAGATAGAAATAAAGAATTTCATGCAAAGATGATTCAGAAACTGAAACTAATGATTTTGCAAAATTTTAAAAGGCAATATCCACAAATTTGTAGATTTTTTCAATATTTCTTTTTTTTTTAACGTTCTTGCTGCTATTCACCGCACCTGGAGGGGCTTAGGTATAATTAATTAATGTTTGAGAATGACTGATTTTGATTGTAAAAATATGAAATGTAGAGAGCAAAATGGGAAATCCAAATGTTAGATGCAAGGACCTTTTTTTTATATTTATAGATAATTAGAGGGCTTTAAATAAATTATATATAAAGCTTAGGTATAATTAGTGAATGTCTACATTGGCTGATTTTGATTGTAAATAGTATAAATTTGGGATGGTAAAAATGTGTAATAATATTTTTAATTTGAATGACATAAACACCCCTTCTCACTTTTTAGTTTTTATCCACATTTTGATTTTTCCTTTAAATAGTAGTTAGTTGGGAGGCATTTTTAAACCTGGAAATCGGGTTGAAGACACGCAATTACTATTTATTTGGAGGAATTGGCGTTATAGTGTAGAGGTATGTTAGAAGCTTTTAACAAACAAAAAAAAAAAGGTCATTTCCCATTTGACACCCGTTAGTTTATGACTATTCCTATTTGGCCCCCATAAATTTTTGTATCCCAGTCTAGCACCAATGAATATGTGTTCAACTAAACTAACAAACTCTATCCAATTTTTTCAAAATGACCAACTTACCAAACATGTGTTTTGCAATGTTTTTACTAAAATCAAATAAATTATGTTGTTTGATGATCATGTTTGATCTAACGGCTAGGAAAATAGCATTTGGATGTATTTTTTAAAAAAAAAATTTAACGAAGAAGATGGGTGTCAATTAAAAGTTATATACAACCTAAATCATATGCACTCATTTTGCTAAAATCACATAAATCATGTTGTTTGATGATCATGTTTAATCAAACGGCTAGGAAAAATAGCATTTGGATCTTTTTTTTATTTTTATATTTTTAACAAAGAAGATGGGTACTAGTTAAAAATTATATACAAACTTAAATCACGACTTAAATCACGTGCACATGCTTTACTAAAATCACATAAATCATGTTGTTTGATAATCATGTTTAATCCAACAGCTAGGAAAGTCGCATTTAATCTATTTGTATTTTAATTTTTTAAGCAAGAAGATGTGTGCCAATTAAAATTATATACAAACCTAAATCAAATGCACATTTTTTAAAACTAAAATCACATAAATCATGTTGCTTGATGATCATGTTTGATCCAACGGCTAGGAAAATAGCATTTGAATTTTTTTTAACAAACACGATGGTGCCAATTAAAAGTTATATACAAACCTAAATCATATGCACATGTTTTACTAAAATAACATAAATCATGTTGCTCGATGATCATATCCAATACAACGGCTAGGAAAATAGCATTTGAATCTATTTTCCATTTTAATTTTTTTTTTACAAAGATGGGTATCAATTAAAAATTATATATAAACCTAAATCATATGAACACGTTTTACTAAAATCACATAAATTAAAAATTATATATCTAAAAATTATATATCGTTGTGTAGAAAAAATGTAAAAATTTCGATTGTGATTTTGAACTTATATGCATTTTAAGCTTTTAAATACTACATAAATAATCTCACACTATTCGTAGTGTCATACAGACTACATATTACAAAAGAATCACTCAAATAACAAATTTTTTATACTAAAATAACGTTATAACATGTTAAAATATACGAAGATTAAAATATTTATTTCTTGTCTCAAGAAAATTTTGACATTTTTTGGATTTCGAAAGAGATTTCGGTAACTTCAAAATAAAATATTTGTGAAATCTCGACATATTTTGAGAAATCACATTCCTTAGTTGTTGGATCAAACATGATTTATGTGATTTTAGTAAAAAAACACATGTGCAAAACACATGGTAAGTTGATCTATTTGAAAAAAAATAGATAAAATTTGTTACTCAATATAATTGAATACATGAGTGTTAGATTAGGATAAAAAAATTAATGAAGGCCAAATATAGATAAGTATAAAGTATACACTCATGGGATAAAAAAAAAACAAAGGATTTGTTTCACTCAATTTTATTGGGATGGTTGAATAATTTATTTGGTGGTTAGCTTAAGTGAAAGAGAGTTGTGTGGTTTCGACACTTGGGCACAGGAAGGATGAGGACAGTCTCACTCCTCAGTCATATCACTCAGTTGCAACAGCTGCAGGCGGCCAACTACCTCACCTCACTCCTTCACACGCTTCTTAGTTGTAATCAGTCAAAATACTATATTTATTTTAGATACTTATATATTTTTTCCCCATATTTAATGGGCATAGACACGTTGATACAACTCTACAAACAACCATAATGACCAGGAGATGAGAGATGTGTAAATGGACCATGCATGACACGATACATATATATACATCAGACTAGATGTGATGATAAGTCACTGTCTTGCACTATACTGAATTACAACATAAGAAACAAAGAGGCAGGCAACTTTTGGGAATTTATGCTCTCAGTCACAGTCATCTCTCTCTCTCTCTCTCTCTCAATTAAACAACAATCAAGCCCTCCTCCCCCTGTGAAACGGATTGAGGGGGGTCATGGGCAGGAAGCACGGGAGGAGGTTCTGTGCACATTTTTAGCCGTCAGATCTAATTCAACGGTTCAGATTGATGAATTTAAAAAAAAATTGAAATTCCATTTTATGAAATCCATCGATCTGAGCCGTCGGATCAGATGACGGCTCAAAGAGGTGCACAAGACCTCCTCCTGTGCTTCCTGCGCAGGAGCCCCCCGGATCCCTGTGAAACACTAAAAATTTACTGGGATGAGCATTCTATCCTGCGATTCTGTCCCGTTCCGATTTTTTTGAGTTTTAGTGGGATTGAATAATTTCATCTCAATCCCGTCTCGTCCCGATTTAGAATGAGATGGAGATTTTCAATTTCACCAATCCCGTCTCGTCCCGAGCTAATTTTTCAATATTTATTATTAATATTTTTATTTATTTATTTTAGGATTGCAATATTTGGATGCCCTAGGGATGGCAACGGGGCGGATTTGAGTAAATCCATCCCCGATCCGTCAGGAATAACAGATCCCCAAATCCGCCCTGCCAATCTGTTTACAATTTTAATTAAAAACCGTAACCGCCCCGTGCGGATTGGCGGATATTTGCCCTGCCCCGCCAATCCGTTTACAATTTGCAGTTCTGTTACGGTTTGCTAGCCCTTGGAGTTGCTGGTTATCCATCTAACTACAGTTAATTGTACTTCATTCATTATATCAGTTCCGCAAAATTTTAAAAAAAAATTACACAGAATTCATACAAAATTATAACAAAAATTACAAAAAACTACAAAAATAAAAATTCGATCTACAGAATCTCTGAGATCTCTTGCAGCTAGGGGAAGGGAGGGGAGAGGGAGGTGGATGGGATGGGTTTCGAGTGAGAGCTTCGAGTGTACATGAGAAGAGAAGGAGACGACCCTTCGGCCTTCGCTGTGAGAGAGAAGAAGGGACCATTCGGCCTCCGCAGTGAGAGAGAAGAAGGGACCCTTCGACCTCCGCCTTAGCTGTGAGAGAGAGGAAGAAACCCTTTGGCCTCCGCCTCCACCGTGAGAGAGAAGAAGAGACCCTTCGGCCTCCGCCTTCGCTGTGAGAGAGAGGAAGGGACGACCCTTCGGGCTTTGGCCTCCGCCTTCGCTGTGAAAGAGAAGAAGGGGAGATTAAGAGATGAGTCTGCCTCCGCCTTCGGCCTTCGCTATGAGAAGGAGAGTAGGAGACTGAGAGTATTTTTGTGAGATGAGAGTTAAAAGAATAAAGATTTTATCCTTTTATATAGTCTAAGGGCATTTTTGTAATTTAACTAATTAAACCGATATTCGTGGGGCGGATATGGCTAAATTCGTATCCGCCCCAAAATCCAGGGACCCTTTACCAAATCCGCCCCAAACGGGGCGAGTGGGGCGGATAACGATGAAAATCCGCCACACTGCCATCCCTAGGATGCCCATACAAATTCACTGATATATATAACATTTTAGCATCTCAATTTTTCTCTCACACGCACATCTCTAGATTAATATATTGATTGTAAATTTGTAATCACTTCTCTCATTCCTTTAGGTTTAGGGTTACTAAAGCCAACAAACAACAAAAGGAAGAAGAGAGATTCAAGAGGAGAAACCGAGAAAAAGAACCAAAAAAAAAACCCACCACAGTGTGTTCTTGAAGAGAGATTCAAGAGCAACAGGAAGACGCACATGATACACCATGAAGACGCACCTCCTACCCCTCCTGCTTCTACTTCATCAACAACTCCATTAGCAGCAGTTCGATCCAACTTTTAGACATCTTCTTCTTCGATCCATTGTGTTCTCGCTCAGATCTAAGTCGGCAACTCCAACACGCACAGTCAGCAGTCGCACATGGCACACGACGACGACGACACGCCTCCTCCTTCTCCTGCTTCCGCTTCATCGACAACACCTTGTTCGATCCAACTTTTAGACGTCTTCATCTTCGATCCAGCTTGTTTTCGCTCATATCCAAGTCGGCAAGTCTAACTTCTCTTCGATCCAACTCCCAAGTAGCCCTCCCGATCTCCCTCAGCCTCGTCGGACCGGATCCAACTTCTTTAGCTATCTGTTGCACAATTCGTCGATTTTTACAGGTAAGATCCAACTTCTTTAGCTCTTTGTTTAAAGAAAATTGTTTGACAGGGTCCTAATTTTTTTTTAGGTTTTTAGCTTTCAATGAGATAAGCATGATTTGTTTGATCACAAGCTTCGAGCAACTTAAAGGAAGCTGTTTTTCAACAAGCAAACTAAGAAATTGCAAAATATTTATCATGATAATCAAGCAAAATATTTTAGCCCTGCTAATGATAATCAAGCAAAATATTTATATTCAGATTAGTATGCTCTGATTATGTACATTGATTAGTATGCTCTGATTAGTTTGCTCTTATTAGTATGCTCTAATTATATTGATTATTATGCTCTGATTATATTGAAGGAACCGGGTTAATATGCTCTGAATATGATTAGTATGTTCTGATTATATTGAAGGAATCAGATTCAAATTATGTACATTGAAGGAATCAGATTAGTATGCTCTGATTCTGTTCATATTATATAATTTGAATATAATCAGATTATATTCTAGCTGATTATAAGCAGAACACGCTGATCCCATCCCGTCTCGAACCAGTTTGGGATGGGACGAGGTCGGGATGGGGTTTTTCCCATCCTGATCCCCTATGAACGAGATGAGTCTATCTCGTCCCATCCCGTCCCGTGCCCACCCCTAAAATTTACTGTGAATGCTCTACCCACTACCAGCTAGTTCAATTTATGGACAGTTTTTTCTAGACGGCGAGGAAATGCGCGAGGGAGGCTCCATCACAGGCGTTTTGATATTAAAAAAAAAAACAAAAAAAAACAAACTGAAAACGAAATTTCCTCTTAAATTTTCGAGGGAGGGAACATTCTCCCTCTCCCCAAACGAACAGAAGAAAGCTGAAAGAGGCTCAACAGAGTCTCCCTCTCCCCATCATCGACTCAACAGAAGAAAGTAAAAAGAAGAAGCTCGACAGAAGAAAGTGAAGAAGCTCAGACCGGTCCCCATTCGAAAAACTTCAAAATCTCTTTACACTACAAAGCCTCGAAGAAAAGGTAAGTCTCTCTTCGATTTCTTGTGGTGGGTTTCTACTGCATATTTTGTGTTGATTTCTGGTGATTTCTAGATCTAGATCTAAGGTTTCTGACACACCAATTTGTATCTCAAGGTTTCAAGATCCAACACTGATTCAAATTATTCTGAAGAAGTCAAAGTAGGGGAAAGAGTATGCCAAACCAAAGATGACGAATCAGGTCTTCATCTTGTCTCCTCCTCCAGCTACGCCAAACCAAATTGAGTTTCAGATGTTTCCTCAAGCTTTAGCTTTTCAAGCAGAGATTTTTTAGGTACTTTACTACTATGATTTTGTCTTCTTTTTTATTTGTGAACTCTTCGTTGAATTGTAGAGCTGTTTTTCTTTAATGGGTTCTTTTGATACCTACATCTAATTATGTTTTTGTGGAAAATCTTTGAAACCCATGGTTGGTTCTGCTTTTCTTTTGGAAAAGAGTCATTTTCAGTAGACCAATCAAAATATGAAAGGTTTTTTTTTTTTTTTTGAGACTACGATTGCCTAGTTTGCACAATGTTGGGATTCAATGTAGGTGGGGAATTGAAATGTGGGTTTTGATTAATTTGGATTTAGTATAGAAATCTTGTGTTGTGCCGTTGTCAATTGGTCTAGACATAATCTTGAAGTTGAACACCAACTGTTTGATTCATTTTCCCACTGATAAGACCTTGTTATGCACTTCATTGGCTGATAATTTATAAACTAACAATTATATGTTGATTATAGCCTATATTGCATATTGCAGATTTCACTGCACTAGCTAGGTCAGTAAGTCCAAATAAAAATCAAGATTTTTGAAGTACTTAATCACATATGCAGTATAAACTGAATTGTTTCACAATGAAAAATGGGTTGAAACCCACTTTATGAAGGGTCTACATCATGTTTCAAGCTTAAATTGCTCAAAAATGGGTCGAAACCCACTTTGTTTCAAGCAATATGTGGGTTTCAAGCTTTGTTCCATGTTTTGAGAAAAGCTTTTTCAACCTGACAGTATGTTACAGTATGAAAAATGGGTCGAAACCCACTTTCTTCTAAAAAGGGTTTCACATATGCAGTATAAACTCATTTGTTGTATTTTGTTTTATGGTGGGAAAAAAAAACTGGTTTCAGTGGAACCTTAATAAAAAAAAAAACTGGTTTCATTTTGTTACTTTAGTTATCATTTTTTTTGTTACTTTATTGTATATTCTATTTTACCGGAACTGCCTGTATAACAACTCTGGTGGATCTTTAGTTGCAGTATTATTCCCCAAAATAGACTATACATGATTATTGTACTAGGGTTTTATCTATGCCTCTATGTTTAACCGTTGTATATATTATAACACATATTTCAGGAATGGATAGTGTAGAAGATAATGAATGTATGTTGGTGGAAGAAATTTTAGAAGAGATGAGGGAACCTACAAATAGGATGTTATTCATCAACCTTGATGAGTTCCAACGTTATTATCATGATTATGGTAATAAAAAGGGATTTCCAGTGAAAGTAATGACTACTGAAAAAGATGGTGATGGAAAACCTATATTCATTCAGCTTTCATGTGCTCAGGTTGGGAAGCAAAAAAGTCAAGGAAAAAATGTCTTGGGATTGCGTGGGTCGAGCAAATGTGGTTGTCAGGCTAAGATTAGAGGTCATATACGGATTGATGGAACAATTTTAGTGAAAAGAGTTACACTTGATCACAATCATGAGTTAAGCCCTAGTAAATTGAAATTTTATGGAAAAAATAGATCTATGAGCTCGTATGTTAAGAAGAAATTTGATTTTAATGATAAGGCATATATTAGACCAAATAAGAGTTATTCGGCATGTGTGGTTGAAGCTGGTGGGCATGATACTTTGCCATTTTCCCAAAAAGATTGTTACAATTATTTGGACAAAATGAGGAAGTTGAGACTTGGTGAGGGGGATGCGATGGCACTTCATAACTACTTCCAAAAAATGCAAGCTAATAATATTGATTTTTTTTATATGATGGATTTGGATTATGAAGGTAGGTTGAGAAATGTTTTTTGGGTTGACGCATGGAGCAGAGCAGCTTACAAGGAGTTTGGGGATGCTGTTACTTTTGACACTACATATATACTTGACAAATAAGTATGAGATGTCATTTGTTCCTTTTGTTGGGGTGAATCATTACGGCCAGTCAATTCTTTTGGGATGTGGATTGATATGTGGTGAGACGGTTGAAGAATTTGTTTGGCTTTTTCAAACTTGGCTCGTGTATATGAATGGCAATGCTCCGTCTGCTATAATCACTGATCAAGATAGGGCAATGAAGAGGGTCATTGAAATTGTATTTTCCAACACACGACACAGATGGTGCTTGTGGCATATTATGAAGAAGTTGCCCAAAAAGTTGTCAGGTTGCAATGAATATGAGACGATCAAGTTTGCAATGCAAATAGCAGTTTATGATTCACTGTCTCATGATGAGTTTGAAGAAAATTGGCAACATTTTATTGATAAATATCAACTGTCACGGGCTTTCTTTTCACAAGGTACTTCCCGTGCGGCACTAGCAAACTTTGCCCCAAGTTATCAAAGAAAGCTAGTCAGCCTTGCCCACAAAAGACTTACTTAGACTTTGGAAAACTAAGCAAGCTAAGAACACACAAGAGAGCTAAAGAGAACTAGAACTTGTATTGCTTGAATTCTCTGAGGTGATTACAACAAATGAGGCCTTAGCCTATTTATACAACTCCACCTCCTCAATGGACGGTGGTGATCGTTTTAATCTAACGGTCTATATTGAGTTTCTACACACTTCCTAAGAAATATCTAAGGACTAGATTCTTATGGAACTTTATGGGAGGTTCTAGAGAACTCTCTCTAGAACAATGTGGAAAACTCTACATTATGTACACTTGCCAACCTCACTTGGCTAGGCATAAGAACACACAAGAGAGCTAAAGAGAACTAGAACTTGTATTGCTTGAATTCTCTGAGGTCTAAGTAAGTCTTTTGTGGGCAAGGCTGACTAGCTTTCTTTGATAACTTGGGGGCAAAGTTTGCTAGTGCCGCACGGGAATGTGAAATTTTTGTATACAGACTTGCTTGTATACATGTGATATTATGGGTATGCAGACTTGCTTGCATCTCGGTGCACCGTTCCATGTGTGTTCGGTTGTACGTGTAGATTTAGGAAGAATACTTGCCATGGATCGGACTTCGGGTGTGATGACATGTTCCTCGAGGTGGCACCCCACTTGGAACATGTACGCTCCGAGTGGTTTCGAAGGCAAGGGAGGCACACTTGGGTGAGGTGTGTTCGGCACAGGAGGAGAGTGCGATTGTGGAAAAGTAGCGAGATTTCTTTTTGTGTATGTGCATGATTACCTTAAAGGAAGAAACTAAATGCTCATTCAACCCTTGAATGAGAACTACATGTCTTCCTAAAGGTAGAAAGAAAAATGTGTTTGTTTAATGTTTCAATAGTAGTCTAATATGATTATGAATTGTATTGTTGTTGCATTTATGAGGATTGATAACTCATAAATTTTATTTATTAGTAATTAAGAATGCATATATATTTATTAGGATGATAACACCATTGCCTCATTGAGGAACTACCTGATGGTGTGGTTATTTAATTGTTTGGTTTATTTTAATGTTATCATGTGCGGATTTATTGATTTTTGGGATGAAGATTTCTCACACCAGCTTTATTGCTGACCCGAGTGAGCTTTTGCTTCTTGGGTACATTCCTTTTGGAATGTAGCCGAGTAGTCTTTCAGGTTTAGAGATTTTGAGCTGCATTACTGGAGTTTCGCTAGTGAGCTAGCCATGCCAGTCTTCTCCGGGTTAGACTTTTTATTCGTTTTAGCTGTTTAGCTGATGCTGCTATTTGTTTCTGTTATTATTGAATTCTCACGTCTCGAGTTTTGGGGGAAACGGATAATCCTACGTGGCTTTTTGGGATTTTCGTTTCCTTCGAAAATTGGGGCGTGACATATAATCTGCATGAAATGATTGGTTGAGTGGATTATACTATGAAGGGATGCGTTGGGTGCCAACATTTCAAAGAAATATTTTTGGGGCGGGGATGTCTTCAACTCAAAGGAGTGAAAGCATGAAAGTTTTTTTTATGGTTATGTGAATTCGAAGACCACTTTGAAGCAATTCGTAGAACAATATGAGAATGCACTACGAAGTAAGGTCTAAAAGGAAGCTGAAGAGGACTTTAAATCTTTTAGTCGAAGGATCCCTTGCATTACTCCTTATGCAATAGAGATAAAATTTCAAGATGCCTACACTACAAATAAATTTAGGGAGTTCCAAAAAGAGATAGCAGAGAATCTATGCTGTAGAATTGTCGGTGAAGTTATGGATGGGAGTGGCTTTGAGTTGTACACTATTAAACAAGACTTGGTGGTAAATGATAGGCAACGATCGATCAATTTTATAGTCACTTTTATGTTGTCGACTTCGCCATCAAGTGTAATTGTCAATTGTTTGAGTTCAGGGGGATCTTATGCAAACATGTATTGAAAATATTGTTTGAAAGAGGGATTCACAGATGTATTTGGAAGTGGGCACCACTACTTCTAGTTCTGGCATCCAGATTCATAGTCCATTAGCGGTTCGTAGCAAAGGACAACGGTCTAATTCAAGGATGAAATCCATCGTCAAGAAGATATGTAAAAAGATACAAAGGAAAAAAAATACACACAAAAGAATCAGGCCATTGAGACTAATCTGGTATGTTTTGCAATATGTTTTATGAATGTATATTTTCTTAAGTCAAGAATAGTGAGTTTTATTTACAAATGTCATTTGTAAGGTTTACAGTGCATGCCTTATGTTATGCCTTGTGAAAGCAATGTGATGCCTTATGTTATGCCTCGTGA
Organism: Berberis vulgaris; assembly: GCA_963556465.1. Lineage (NCBI taxonomy): Eukaryota > Viridiplantae > Streptophyta > Magnoliopsida > Ranunculales > Berberidaceae > Berberis > Berberis vulgaris. The sequence goes on from OY747132.1 coordinate 139,627, forward strand.
AAACAATACGATACCTAGTCAAAGCAATACACAGGTTTGTTTGTTATATTTACAAGGTATGAATCAGTAAGTATGTTTGCCCACTTATGATTTGTATGTTTGTTATCGTTAAGGATGATAATACGGGGTCACACTATTTACAACCTAGAAGAATTGATCATTTCTACTCGCTCCTCTCACAAGTACATATTTTGTATTTTGTATGTTTCTCTTTTGTAGGGTTTGTTTGTTTGTTATATGTTTTGTATGCCTCCTATTATTTATTTTTTAATCTTTATTATTTATTTTTGCAGCCGCCAGGTTCAAGCAACGAAATAGACTATACAAACTATAGGTTATGATCAGGTTGGTTAATTTGGTAATTGTGAATTTAATTATGAATTAGTTTGTTATATGTTGTAGTTGTACTTTTGATTTTTGAAAAATGCAAGATAAGTTAAAGCTCACATATGTAATGACTTTCTTGATAGTTTTGTATCTTGTTTATCTTTCCTATCTTACTTATTAAAAAAAAAGTTAGCAGTTAGAGATGTTTGCCCCTTATCTCTGCAATTTGTATCGATGCTATAAAGATGCAGAGCCCTTCATTTATGTCTTGTATGTGCACATTACTGATTTTAGTTAAAAATGCACAATGACTGCCATATGTGTGTGTGCAGGAAAAAATGCAACAAATGATTTTGAAGATGTTGGTCACAGTGACTCTGCCAGAGAGATGATGGAGAAATACTACATTGGTGAAATCGACCCTGCAACTGCAACATGGTGTTGTTGCTTCTTGTTTCCTACTTCCACTACCACTACTTATACTACTACTATTCTGCCGTTTTTTCATATTCTTCAGTTTTGTAGTATGAATTTTGGTCTTCATTTCTTTAGAGCATTGTCTCTGGCCCAAATGTCATTGCAGCAGGGTTCTTCGTGGTCTAGTCTCCTTGGTGAAGCCACCATCCACCTTGCTGATTTTGCAGATGCATCAAAGCCTTCGACTGCTAAGATTTGAAGATTTAAGTACTATCTTTTTTGCTGAGATTTACTTAAGTTTGTAGAGTGAATACAATAATGTTTTTAGTTATATCACATTCAGGTTTGATCAAATTCAGGTTTGTTATACAGTAATGTTTTTAGAGTGATCACATTCAGGTTTGTAAACTGAATATAGTAATGTCTGACTTGCTAAGATTGATCAGATTATATCACATTCAGGTTTGATCATGGAATTTTCGAAACAGATGTTTGTTATACAATAATGTTTTTAGAGTGATCACATTCAGGTTTGTAGACTGAATACAGTAATGTCTGACTTGCTAAGATTGATCAGATTATATCACATTCAGGTTTGATCATGGAATTTTCGAAACAGATGTTTGTTGTACAGTAATGTTTTTAGAGTGATCACATTCAGGTTTGTAGACTGAATACAGTAATGTCTGACTTGCTAAGATTGATCAGATTATATCACATTCAGGTTTGATCATGAAATTTCGAAACAAATGTTGTTAGTTATAAGTTTTTCTTGGTTTATATTCCATTTGCATATAGGTCACCATATTCCATGTGCTATGTTTGTAATCAACAAGCGAAAGGACTGAAGCCATTATAGAGGTGAGAGTTCATGTAAGAAGTCACTTTGGTTCTTTGAACAGAGAGAGACCTCAGCATATTTTCTGTTTTTATTCGTTGTCCATTCCCTGTTCAAGGAACCAATACTTATGCTGAGCCGCGTGGAGTCGGACTGAACAGGCGAAACATCCATAACAACTCAAAGACGACAAAATGAATTTTTATTTACTGCATTCTAATCCCTGATGGACTATGTGAAGTTTAGCATTCTACTCCTATGACATAACCACAAGGTAACTGCAACAAGCAATCCAAGTCTAAAAAATTTAAAGAATACGTTCAAAACAATGTTAGTAGACTTTACATTTTTTTTTTTCATTAATATGTAGAGCCAATATCATGACACCCAAAGAACTAACTTTCGAGACACTCTACCCTTTTATATATGAAACATATGAGTTGGTTTTTCACAGATATGAAGACTCTACTCGCTCAATGATATCCAAGAGGTGTCGGCGACTCATTCATCTTGAGTTTGAATGTATTCTCTATGCACGCGTGCTGCTTGCAAAATTCCATCATGCTTGCACCAAATGCGAAATTTCCATCCTGCCATGCACGCGTGCTGCTTGCGTTATAAACAACCAAACAGACAAAACAGACATCATAGGTTCAATTCAATTCAAGCACATAGCTTCCATCATAAACAACCACTTAAAAATCAAAACTTGAAATAAAAAACAATCAAATTTTGAAACAAACATAATACACACAGAAGCGTAATGCTCGCATAACATCTCTGAACATAATTCATTTACTCAAATTCTCTTCACAAGTACATTATAAAACAAAATTATATCTCACATATCATCCAAAAGCTTAAAAAAGATAAGTACAAGAATCAATATAATTACCAATAACATACTATTGATCAAGTCCCTTCTAAAAACCCAAAGATCGTTGACTTTGGTTTCATCTCTTTGATCATGAGTTTGATCGCCACGACCCTCATGAGCATTATTTGGTTGGTTGTTTACATCTTCAGTGTCGTTTCTTCTTGACCAATGCTCTCTTCTTGCCTCTTGTTCTATTCTCGCCTCGTGCTCTATTCTCACCTCTTCAGATCGCACCCACATGCTGTAATCTTCATAGGCTTCTTCAACTGATTTGAAACCCTTGTACATACTACCCTTGTACCCGTCTACTTGTAATGTGCAACCTGGCCAAGTCACATATACTCCAGGAACACGCCCACGATAAACAACATAGACTTTGTATGTCATTCCTGCATTAACAAAAAAATAACATCAGATTGAATAATTTCATATAAACTCATTTACCATTTGAAAGAGGGTAACTAAGTGATTCATGCTTTCTCATGGGTGGTTGGTTTTCCTCTAAAGCTCATCACCTTGATCATACTCCCATAGGTTGTTGGGTTTGGGAAAGAGTGATTCATGTTTTCTCATGGGTGGTATGGAGGGAAATAAACAACAAAGATCAAAGTGACCCTCAAAATTTGGGTAGCCACTTGGGGTTTTTTAAAGATCCAAGATTCTCCACTTGTATGTTTGATCGGAGATACATTGTGCATAAATAGCAATTCTTGATGTCTGCTTATGTTACTTGTGGGAAGGGGTTTGTTTTCCCTTGTCCACTTGCTTTTCTTATCTATGAATTCATTTTCTTTTTATTGAAAAAAAAATGTGGGATAATCATAGCTCTGCCATAATACTAATCCCTCTGTTTTATCTTCAAATGAAATTTTCAGTATCCAAACTTAACCAGAGTCTGAACTCAATCAGTGATGTATTGCATACACAGACCCACTAATGTGGACAGCATGTGTAATTCTATACGCAGGAAGGATGCTCATAAGGAGCGGAACTAACATAACAATTGCATATTTATTTAATATGAAATTCAATTGGTTGTTGGCCAACACCTGATGTCGAATCAACAGATGAAGAACAGATACAAATCTTAAACTTGAACAAAATCTATCAAAATCAAAACAAACACACACATAAAAGAAGAAATTCTAGATCTAGAAACCCACCACCTGAAATCAACACGAAATCAACGAAGAAATCCTAGATCTAGAACCCCACCATATGAAATCAAAGTATAAACCCTAGATCTAGATCTAGAAATCACCAGAAATCAACACAAAATATGCAGTAGAAACCCTAGATCTAGAAACCCACCACAAGAAATCAAAGAGAGACTTACCTTTTCTTCGAAGTTTTGTAGTGTTGAGAGATATTGAAGTTTTTCGAATGAGGACCGGTTTGAGCTTTTTCACTTTCTTCTGTTGAGCTTCTTCTCTTTTCTTTCTACTGTTGAGTCGATGATGGGGAGAGGGAGACTCTATTGAGCTTCTTTCAGCTTTCTTCTGTTCGTTTGGGAAGAGGGAGACTGTTCCCTCCCTCGAAAATTTAAGAGGAAATTTCGTTTTCAATTTTTTTTTTTATATCAAAATGCGTGCGAGGGAACTTCCCTCATGCATTTCCTCGCCATTTAGAAAAACTGATTTATGGAACCAACATTTCTCCTGGTAATTCTGTTGAGAAAACTAAAACGAAAATTCTAGGGGTCGAGGGAGGGAGCGAGGGATGGGTGAAAGCCACCCATTTGCCTCGAGATGAGTGCCATCGCGCATCTCAAATTTGATGCGCTCATCTCGAGGCAGATCAGTGGTAACCACCTTTCCCTCGCTCCCTCCCTCCACCCCTAGCAAAGCTCATACTAAAATTTATACCTTCTGGTTTGCAGAAAGTTCAAAATTAAGTGTACACAGACAATAAATGGATGGAAATGGTGAGCCTATCTGTCATGATTATTATGGCCATCAATTATTTCTCACCTCACCATCTAGATTCAGTTGGGTTGACTCACGAATGAATCCCATATCATTTTCTCAAAAATAAATCGTGTTTTAAATTTGTCTGTATCTATCTGGGTGTGGGAGGAGAGTGGTCCGCATCTACGTCCATGCAACATCACAAAGATTGCACGAATGTAACAACAGAGAGGAGAGATGAAATGTGGATTATAAGGGTGGGTGGGTGGGTTTAATAAAAGTGATCATGTATAGCCTAGGTCTAGGTCATGGACTCATGGCTGGGTGGGTGATAGTGAGGCCTCACTAAATGGAGCGCATCTCGAAAAGGATGAACGGTAGTGAGCGGACCTTGCGCCTCCCTCGCCCCCTATGAGCTCTCTTCTCTAATTCCAGCCCTTCTAGGGAGCGAGGGATGGGTGTACCCATCCATTCGCTTCGAGATGAGCAACGCAGGGCATTTCGAGACGGATTTGCGCATCGTGGCGGATGGGTGTAACCTCTGCCCCCTAGAATTCCTGCTCTAACTCGCTCGCTCGTCAAAGACTTGAGAGACTTCAGAGACTTGAGACTTGAGACTTATGAGAGAGAGAGAGAGGGAGATCTCCAATCGTCTCTTTCGTTTCCTGCTAGCAAGTCTCTCATCCTCTTTCTTTCAGTCTCTGCAGAAATGTGTATTTATTATTGTTAGTAGATAGCTAAGCTCTGAGAAGAAATCCGCGCAAGGAGGTAGAGAGAGGGAAAGATCTGTGTGCAGTGCAGCGCAGAGCAGTCTTGGGGATGGATAAAGGAGTGGAAACTGGTGGTGGTGATCAGGAGGATGATGATGGAATGATGCAGTGCAGCAAGCATCCTTATAAGAGGAGTAATCCAAATCCAGGCGGGATCTGTGCCTTGTGCCTTCAAGAGAAGTTGGGCAAATTGGTTTCTTCATCTTCCAAATCTACTCCCTCCTTCTTCCCCCACTCGTCCTCTTCCACTTCATCCTCCCCGCCATCTGCTGCTGCTGCTGCTGCTGCTGCTGGTGGCTTTCTTGTTGGTCTCGCTGCTGCTGCTTCTTCTCGAGCTAATGCTGGTGGTACATCATCCTCTTCCTCTTCTTTAACAATACCGAGGAGGAATAACAACAGTTACAACTCTCATCATCATGCTATTGCTAATGCTAATTCCAGTGGTGGTGGTGCAGCAGCAGCAACAGCCCGCGGTATGATAATCCCTTTCTCTATGGCTCAGAAGAAAATTTCTTCTTTTTCTAGTACTAGTACTAGCAGTAGTAGTAAGAAAAACCACAACAACAACAAAACCAATAAAGTTGGTGCTGATGCCACCAACAACAACAACAACCACCATATGAATATGAAGATGAACATGAATATGATGGTTCTCAAGAGGAGCAAGTCATCTTCTACAGCTGCTGTTCATAGGCGTCAGCAACAAGATCAACACCACAACCATCTGTTCAATACCACCAACACCACTGAATATGAATATAGTCCATCATCAAGGAGGAGGAGGGGGTTTTGGTCATTCCTTCACCTCTCCTCCTCTTCCTTTTCTTCTGCTGCTCCATCATCTATCACTTCCACTACCAATAGATTGAAAGGAAGCAGAGACAGAGACAGAGAGAGTGGGGCAGCAGAGGACAATGGTGACTCCATCCATCCGGCGGTCAACACATTTTCAACATCATCATCAGCAGTAGCTGTTAAGGAGAATAAGAAGAAGAAAACAAGCACAACAGCAACTTCATGGTCTTCAGACGAAGAAGAGAATGAGAGCCCTAATAGCAGCAGTCGTGCATCTTCATCCTCCTTTGGGAGAAAGGTAGCCAGATCCAGATCTGTAGGGTGTGGAAGTAGGAGTTTCTCTGGGGACTTGCTGGAAAGGATTTCCAGTGGATTTGGTGATTGTGCCCTTAGAAGGGTAGAATCCCAAAGGGAACATCCCCATCACCACCAGGTCCAACACCACCATCACCGCATCAAAGAGAGAGTTAAGTGTGGAGGAATTTTCGGTGGTTTCAGTATGACTTCGTCCTCCTCTTCCTCAGATGTAGATCATCATCATCATCATGTTGGGAATAATAATATCAAGGTGATAGGTGGAGGAGGTGCCAGTAATTTGCAGCAGCATCATCCTCATGGTCGGACTAAAACCTGGAGTTGGGCTTTTGCAAGTCCAATCCGAGCTTTCAGGCCTTCTTCCAAGCCAACCGGCACTACCACAGGAAATAACAACACTACCACTGCCACCTCTCCCAACTTGACAGCAATCCCTTCATTGCTTACTGTCCGTAGCTAAAAAATATATATATAAACTGCCCTCTCCCACCATTTAATCATTCATTCCATAGGTATGTTTTTTTTTTTTCCTCTCCCCTCTTTCTTTAATGTGGATTTTCTCCCTTTTATCATCATCTATGGATTGGAATGAATAACTTGTTCTTGAAATTTGTTCGTTGTCTTGATTATATGGTGTTGTTTATCTCCTAGTATCAATTTTTTTTTCCTAACCATGGCAAGCATTGCCTCCATTTCCGAACAGTCAAAAACAAAAATTTGCCCCTTTGTTTTTATATATCTACAATACAAGAAGAAGAATGAACAGTGTTTGTAGCGGTGGGTTATGAATTGTGCATAACAATGTGTATATGAATGTGGTACTTGTATGTTATTGCACCGTGGCTTGGTTCTGTAAACTCCCCAGAAACATGGTGATGAGTGATGGTGCTACTACTGCAAAATAGCATCAGGGATGGGCTGGTGGGCTGAGGTAGAGAGGGAAAATAATAGAGAATCACAGTTTTTAGCGACCTGGGTGACGTCGTTGTATATTCTATATCATCCTCGCCAATCAATGAGTACCATGTCACCCTGGTTCCCTAGTGTCACTCACTATAGAGATGGAGAGGAACGACTGTATTTTTTTAGTTTTAATAGAGGTTGCATAATTCTTCAGGTAGGTACGAAGGCAGAAGGCACAATGCACAATGCACGAATGCCATGGATGAAGAAGATGAGATGGAGACGAGCTTTGCTAGGGGTCGTGCTGGCGCTCATCTCGAGAAGGATGGGTGGTTACACCCATCCCTCGCTCCCTAGAATTTTCGGTTACACATAGAGGAGCGTGATTTCTTGAAATGTCACAATTTTTTGAAATATTTTCTATTTTGGAGGTTATCGCTAAATCTGAAATATTTGTATTTTTCATGAAAATTTACTAAAATATTATTTTAGTATTAAAACTTTGTTATACGAGTTAAATATTATTTTAATATTAAAAATTTGTTATATGATCTATTAGTATGTACAGAAATTCTAGCCGGCCTGATTTGCTTGCCTGACCGGCTAGAATTACTCTTTTGTCCATTCTCTTTAAAGTTTTTGTGATTGTGTTTTAAAGAGGAGGGACAAAATGTGTAAATAAGTCGATCAGACAAGTAAATCAGGCCGGCTAGAATTACTCTAGTATGTAATATGACACTATTGAGTCATGTATAAATCTTTATATAGTATGTAAGATTTTAAAATATATAATTTATATTGTTAAATTTGAATTACAATTGAAATTTTAATATTTTTCTATAGAAAACAAAATTTTCTTAAAATTGAGGGATCGAACTTAACTTGAATTAATGTCAGAAAATAAAATCACAAGGTTAACATGACATTAGATTAACATGGAAGTAGCAGCAAGATGAATGAGCTTATTATCTTTTGGTTGTATTTGTTGGCTAGTGATAGTGTTGGTGGTGGTTTTGTAATTGATAAACACATGCATTCATAAATCTACGATATATGATGAGAGTTTTCCTTAAGACGAGTGAATATGTGTATTTTTGGAATGTCCAAAATGTTCCCTCAACTACATTATATTTATAAGAAAAATTAACAGTTAGGTGAATAGTGGTCAGGAGTATTTTTTGTTATTTTAAATTACACATAAATACTATTTACTCTCTCAAATTCGAATTATTTAGATCAAAATTTAAATATTATTAATATACATAAGTTCCTAACATAATTCATTTAAAGCTTTTAACTATCTTAAAATTATAAATAATTGCTGTCAGGTGGCGAATTTACACTTTTACCCCCCCCTCCCCCCTCTTTAACAACGTGTTAGAAAAGGTGTTTAAAAAGGAAGGGGCAAAAGTGTAAAATTTCCCCCAAGCAGCAAACTCGCTGATTTCCCACCAGGAAGAATTACTCTTAATAATAAATGGTGTTAGATATGTCATCGGGACTCGTCCCTGATGGAGTTCCTCCCCTCACTCCACGCCACCTAGCCTGCCCCTGACCTGGATCTGGGTCTCAACTGGACACAAATCCCTCCCTCCCTGGCAACACGCTAAGCTCGCGAAGCAAGCAGCACAGATGCATTTTTCTCATTCTCTCTCTTTGATGATGCAAGTTTAAAAAAGTCGAATGTATTCGAGAAATTCACCCTCCTCAAATCAAGCCATCTCATTTGGGTTGCCTAATTACATTTTTCAAAAAAAAATTATAATTTTGTTTGTACTGTACATATCTAGAAAAGTACCCCCTCTAAGGCTTCACTGGTGAGTTGATCAGTCAACTCCTTGAAAAACATTAAAAATAAAAAATAAAAAAATACAACCCATATATACAAAATTACAAATAAGTATCCAGACTGAAGCATTCAAATTGAGATTGCCAAAAAACCCTAAAAAGCACCCCACAATGCGTCCAAGCGCCTGATAATAAACTCAGCAACCAAGAGAAACTGTAAGGTCTAAAGGTAAAAATCTAGCAGGTTAAGGATGATGGAGAAATTTGGCCTCCAGTAACACAAGGCCTCCAAAGTTAAAGTTGAGATTAATGGGGTTCTTCTGTTTAACGCCTATTGGAGACGTGCTTACATCTTTTCCCATTTCTGTCACACGCATAAATGGCACAATAAACTTAGCAACCAAGAGAAACTGTAGGGTCGAATGGTAAAAATGCCCCTTTCTCTCCCCGGTATTTGTTTGGGTTTCTTTACTTAAAACCCAACTTTAATTTTAATCGATGTGGGGTACTGATTTGAATATCATAAAAAAATTTCACAAAAGTTGCATGACATTTCAAAAGGGTTGGGGGACATAGAAATAAACTTTTAGGCCTTTAGAGTTATACAACAAAAATAATCCACAACAAGAGTTGTTATGCACCACAAATTTCATACCGTATGAGTTCCAGCAATGAAGGCAAAACAGAGTTGGATTGACAATTATTGTCAAGGTCGTACTTATAGGATAGGAGAAGGTTTCTCAACTATCAAACTTGTTGAGACAGTAGGATGAGAAGGCCTTGTGGACCAACCAAAACTTCATTCAAGAAACTGAGCAATCCAAACCATACTACAGAGGTTACGTCAACTCCTCCAAGGGGTAGGTACAAGAATTGGTTCTGTTGGTGCATAAGCTAGTACATACGGAAATTTCCCTACCAGAAGCTTTGGATACCTAGACATTACTATTCTCAGGATGAAAAGAAATGAAAATGCTGATAGGATTGGTCCCGTCACTGTAATTGACAATTTTGCCATCGCAGGGTCTAAATCTGCCAACACCACAAACCTTTGCGTATACTCAGCCACAGCATGTGCATTTTCCAGTATATTAATCAGTAAATTTGGTGGCATACCATTGAATGGTTGGGGTAAAATCACTGCATCAATAGAGGGTTCGAGATGACTGAGAGCAGCCCTAGCTCCTATCCAACGATATTTTCTACAACATGGTCGGTTCAGAAAGTTAAAGCTGCCCTATAAAACAAAAAACAAATCCTTTAGTGAGCATATATGAGTCTGCTTTTCTGTGTATATAAATCTACACATACACACTGTTATGAACTGGCTCAAACTATTTTCAATGCACATGTGGTTATTGACAGTCCACATTCATTTCGGAAACTAGTCCCAGCAGAAAATCTCACTACTCAAATTATCTAATAGTAAAAGGTAGGGATGGCAATAAATTTTCCATACCCAGACCGATCCGACAAACATCAAAACCGCTCTGCAAACCAGTTCTGTACACTCTTGGGTAGACCCTACTCAAGGGTCTCACAGGAACCGAACCTCCAAACCCGTCAAAAACTAGTCTCGGGCCATATTTACGCATACAATTGCCATTTTTTTGGCTATTAGTGAATTCGAATTAGTTGTTAATAATTACAATCTATGATATGCACATAGGTTGACGCAGCACAAGCTAGAACAATTTGGAATCTACCAGAAAAAGATCTGGAGTCCACAAGCAAAGATAAAACACAAAAGGTTTTTTGAATAATATTCTTTGAGCAATACATGAAAACCTAACTCAACCTTGGATTGTCCTAATAGGTTTGAAAATCCAAAGTCTATCAAGAATAAACTATAACTCTATTAGAAACAAAACTAAAATACTATTTGTAAAATAGAAACATAACCCTATTAGAAACAAAACTAAAATACTATTTGTAAAATAGAAACTTAAAACTCATGAAAACTAAAATCCTATTGAAAAATAGAAATTAAAATCTTATTAGAGAATAGAAATTAAAATCCAATTGGAAAATAGAACTAAAATCCTATTTGGAATAGAATTTTAGTTTCTATTTGGAACTAAAATCCTATCCTACATCAATCTCTTCCACTTCGAAAGAACTCGACCCGAGTTATTGTCAGAATAGATAGCCTCATCCTCACGGAACTCGTATAAATCAACAATTGAAATTGTTGGAAATTCCCATGGAATCAACCATTTGTACAATCTATCCTTGCTCACTGGTGGTATCCACTTCGCATGTCTAGTTTTATGAACACCTTCGAACACTCAAGCACATTCAACATGTCTTCTTCTTTTACAGTTCCAACTTCAAACTTATGGGCACCTCCAACAATCTCTAACTTATGCCTATCCAATTCAACAAGATGTTCAAGGATAAAATCATTTGATGGGTCAGAAATTGCTAAATCACTCGGGATCACTCCTTCAAGCTCTTTATCTTTCACGAGGCTAGTTGAAGAATCCACTATAATCTTGGTGTCCATTTGTTGGGATTCATGGCCTTCTTTTTCAACCCTAACAATTTCAAAACATAAATTGTTTTCTTGGGTGCTTTCAACTGAATCCATGTTTGAAGTTGTGTAATCTAAAACTTCAGTGCCACTGATTTCTAAAGATTTTGAAACTGGATTCGCGACCAACTTTTCTTGTGTATGTTCATCATGTTGGTTTTGTATAAAAGGAATAACACTACCCACAACGGAGTTTTCTTCTACTGGTAACAAGGATTGGGGCAAATTTCCTCATTATCTTTCATGTCCTCCACATGATGTGATTCATTTGAAATGTTATGATGTGATTCATTTGAAATGATGTGATTCATTTGAAATGTTACCATAGATTTCAGTATTCCTAGGTAATAGTGTGTCATTCTCAGACAACAAAGTCGCAGCGTCTGATTCCCTTTCACTTGTATGTTTTGAAGCATTGCAAGTAATTTCTTTTCAAATAATGTCGTTGTTAGCTCCTCCATTATTACCTCCGTTATTGCCTCCGATAATTTGTTGCAATAAATCACGAACCTCCTCGACTTGGTTAGTTAGCGCATCTATGCTAGCATTCTAGGCATGCAAATCTGCTCGAGTAATATGAACGACATCTCCGCCATGATCACCCATGAATCAAGATAGTAAGAGGGGAGAAACCCGCTTTGATACCATTTGACGCAGCACAAGCTAGAACAATCTGGAATCCACCAGAAAAAGAACTGGTGTCCACCAAAAAAGATAAAACACAAAGGTTCTTTGAATAATAATTGATTGAATAATATTCTTTGAGCAATATATGAGAACTATTTAAAGACCTAACTGTCCTAATAGGTTTTGGAAATCCAAGGTCTATTAGGAAATAAACTGTAACTCTATTAGAAACAAAACTAAAATACTATTTGTAAAATAAAAACTTAAAACTGGAAACTAAAATTCTATTGAAAAATAGAAATTAAAATCCTATTAGTAAATGTAAATTAAAATCCTATTGAAAAATAGAACTAAAATCCTAAACTAAAATCTTGTCCTATTTGTATTGTCAAAATTGCACAAAGCAACTCGTGAGTTGAATCAGAACAAGTGCGATTTGAATCAGTTCACTAAGAGCATCTCCAAGAAACTCCTTAAGGCCTCCTTAATGCATATGTGGCAATTTTTTTAAGGACATGCTACTTATTTTCTCCAATAGTCTCCTTAAGTGTGACATGCAATTAAAGAGCGTATAAGGAGTGCATTCTCTCCCTAAACTGAGTGTGAATGAGCTCTTTAACCTTATTTTAATCATTATTAACTGTAAATGCATATCTACTCAAAATAATATATGCTTTGTATACCTATTGAGCCCACGTACTAAAATAATAATAATAAAATATAGCTGAAGGAGGCTCTTAGAGGTCATTTGAAAACTCATGCTCCTTATTGTCTAACGGCTCCTTAATATATATTACTTGATTTAACGAGGTTTTTTTAAGGAAACTCTTGGAGATGCTCTAAACTATTAACACCCAAAATGCAATTCAGGTTAACCAACTCATCAATTCATGATAAACCACAAATCACGTGTCTAAAATCATAGGCACATGGTATAAGAAGAAATGGAAGAAGAAAGAAAAGGAGATGGGAAAAAACTGGTCACATACCTAATTTGTTGGATTTGTTGTGTGTGAAAACTCTTGTAGCATTTTTATTCAGTCACTCTTGAAAACCCTTTAGGGTTTTTGGGGTCATATGTCTTCAACTGTGACCTTGGGCCAACATAAAACAACATTAAGTTTGAACCAAGTGTACTTAGCGTGTTCATTTTGACCAATATACATTTTTTTCACATATATTTAAGGTATAATTGTTTTGTTATATTTTGAATTTCAACTTGAATCTTACGATTCGCTTCATGCTTTGACAACATTGTGCATATATTCGGTTCCTATCCAGGTCGGAACACTTAGAACCAGAACAACTCGGAGCTTACTTGAATTTAATTAGTCGGTTCCAAACTCGACCCTGTTTCACGATTTGATAACACTGAGTATATATTTGGTTCCTATCCAAGTCGGAACACTTAGAACCATAACAACCCGGCGTAGGCATCGAATTGGTTCAAATGACATGCCTATTAATGGGATATGCTCTATTTGACGTATGTGCAAAATGTGCTTATTTTGTATATTTTTATTTTATTTAATTATAATCACAGTTTTTACTATAAATTTCTATTTGAAAGGGAGGACCATCTGAGGTTGAGGGTGGGTATGCTCTGAAGAGTCATTTAACAAATCTTAAAAAATGGTAAAAACAAATTACTTTCGGGGCAAATAACTATTTTTGTACTAACCTTCCCATTAGATGTTCAAACCAAAAAGGGTCACAATGGTAATTTGGCTAAGCGCTCAAGACTATTTTGAGTGCAACGTCTAGCTCTACCCAAATGAACCAAGCCCATACCTCATCCTTTTATGGCAACTTGAAAGGCTCAAACCCACATCCATTGGAGCATGAAAATGCACCCTCAAAGCTCAATCAAACCCCAAATTTAGCTTTTGAGCTTGCCATTGGAAATGCTCTTAAAATGCAAATATAATGACACATGAGATTCTTACAAATTCATCACTTCAGACACAGACATGAATGTAAGGAGCCATTATCCCTAGCAAAATGTTTGTATGTGTAAAGAAAACAAAAGAAAAGGGAAGAAGACAAACAATGGTAAAAATGAATCTTGGTCTGAGAATGCTCTATTGCACCATCTATTGCATGAAAACTTAGCATCATCCCCCAAGAGCAAAATGAATATCCTCAAGGACCAAACAATATTTGATATATTCCAAAAAATTGTCCCGCAACAAATAGGATGCAAGGGTCCATTTTCATGAAATGTTGCGTATTTTGCTTCAAGTATCTTCCTATGTAGACTCCCCAATTCATTGATGTATCTCTATATTCTTGATATCCACCAAAAATACCTTTCATGAGCACACTAACACGGTTGTAATGCATGGAATCATTTGTCATTATCCGACCCATTCAACAGGAACTTCCTCAATCAAATCCTCTCCAGCAGTTAAAAACTGGGCCATAAAAAAGAAAGATATGCAACATAAGAATATTAGGGAATGTGGTTTTCACCAAAATGAGTCTTTTCTAATAACCTCCTCTTCCACGAAGCAAGTCTTGTAGACACCATTTTCACCATTGCCATGGTTGAGACATTTGCTAACTCAGAGTCAATATTAGTGGGGGGGGGGGGGGGGGGGGATGAAGTAAAAGAAAAGGTCAATCACTCTTTTGGCAATTATGACAACATTATGGTGCATCTCCTCCACAAAGGTTCCTTGGAATTCCAAAGTTATACCTGTGATGCATATTTTTTTATCTCTTGAAGGCTATGATCTTGTGACAACTAACAATTACACTGTTTGGCCTTAAAGCTTTGAGTTTATAGATGCTTTGCTTAATATTTTGAGAAGGTTAAATTTTTTATATTTGCATGGGGGATGGGAGATTAAAAAAAAAACAACTTAAGAATAAGGAAAATAAAGGTAAAATGTAGCCTCTGAACAAAAAGAACATTAAAATTCTTTTGTTTCCATAAGATATCGACTCATGAAATGCCAACATCTCCTCAGACACCCATAAGAAACCAATCCAGTTCTGGTGTCTTATCTCTGGAACCAGTGGAGACAATTATGAGGATATCCCCTACATAAAATCCCTTTCTGTCCAATCACTTTGTTCCTCCAAATATCAAGAGTTTTGCTTTTCACTCACCTCCATTTTATCCTACGCCCTATCTCCAATAGTGAGTTTGGACGTAGTTATTGTTAAAGCTCGATTATCTTTCCACTTGACCACACCCCAATCCGTAAACTGTAGCCAGTGTCAACCACCATGTGTTCTCCTACTCCATTTGGCCTCACTTTTCTGGCTTACCATTCTCATATTTATACACCATTTGAATTTGACCCTCTCATGCCACTTTCCACATTCTTCCAGGACACTCGAAACCTCCTCGTCCTCCAATGATATACAGCCACCATGAGCTATGAAACTCGAGCATTCCAATGGTGAGAAGAGAATGCATAAGAAAATCCCACCCCCAGGTTTGGTAAATTAGGCCTATAGTTTTAAACAACTTTGATATATTAAAAACCTTGCTCACCCTTAAAAAAAAAAAAAGCGAACAACCAATTTCCCAATTTATAGTAGGGCACGCATCACATGTTTAGGGTCCATTCACAAAGTTGTACTCATTTGAAGCCCAAGGTCTAAAAAATCCTAACAAAATTCATGTAGGAAAAGTAGGTTAAGGAACAGATTAATTGGCAATGTCCACAACGTACACCATATCACTTGTCCCAACCTGATAATCAACAACCCCCCCCCCCCCCCCCCCACCCCCCCCCCCCCCTCTTTCCACCCCAATTCTAATATTCTCAATTACACATACACAAAGGCCAGTAGCGTGAACAATCATAGAAATGAAAAACATTAATCGTGATGAAATTAAATGTAAATACTTACGGAGATGCTGAAGTTTCCTTTTACCTGCCGCCTGGATAGGAGGGGTGGTGATGGAAGTCCTACAACAAAAAGATGATTAGAACCCAATATATATATCAAACTAGGGTTAAAAGTAGAAAGAGGAAAATCGTTACCTTTGATTTGAATGGCATTGACAAATTTAGAAGAAGAGGAGGAGGTCGCCATAGTAGAGTAGAGTAAAGACAGAACGAAAGAGAAGAAGAGAGAGGGTGATGCCCTATCCTTCTCTTAACCAAACCAAAGGATATAATCTCTCCTCTCTCAAATCCACTTTTTCCGTTGTTAATGGACAATATGGCTTATATGATGTGTACCCAACAGTTAGCACCCACACCTAATGAACACCAGTTCACTCCACCAAACGCCTTTTAGCCTTTGTTTGGTTGCTAATGAGATACCGGCTCATCGGTAGGCTTGAGGCGGAAGGAATCACATAATTCAAACCCTGCCGGTAGGACCTAAGGTGGCAAGAGTTAAGCAATAAATAAAAAAATAAAAAACAATAATTTATAAAAATAAAATAAAAAAATAAAGGTGTTTGGTTAAAAAAAAAAGTGTTTGGTTCAATTGGCGTGGAAGTAAATGTATAATTCTTTAACTACATTAATTTTGCATTTTGGTCATTAGTTGAACACTTCATATGGTCTATTTAGTTGGCCATTTTATGTGAGAAACCGAATCAAATTTTCAGATGGGTTTTCACTATTTAATTGTGTATTTAACAATAAATTTTTTTTGTATGTGCCTATTTTTCCATCTTATGAGAATCCAAATCTATGCCTCCCCGAGAAAATAGAATTTGCTTAAACGATTTCAATTCCCATGTCTATTTGTCATCCTTCCAAAAAGAGATTTCCAAGAGCCAACTTTACATGATTTGAGGGCAATAGAAAAGTTTTAGTCCTGGCACGTGACATCTCATTTCCTCAAAACCCGGCCATTTCATTGATTTCACGCCGCATGAAAAAATGTTTAATGCATTTCACGTTGTAAGACAAAAAAAAATTGCTCTTGTAAAATAGTATAAATGGGGCATTGTTTCATCCCTTTTAACACAACTTTTAGTTGAAAATTCTAGGCTTTGGAGGAAAGTGTCGTGAAATAGTGTTTCAAGTTTTACTTTTTGCCTTATCCTTATACCATGATAGACTAAGAGCATGTTTGATAAAATACTTATTTTATCACTTAAGACTTAATTCTAGAAAAGTTAGTGATTTTTCAATTAAGTGGTATTTGTTGACGTGTTTTAAGTTTGAATCAAATTAGGACTACTTAAACCAAGTCAATTTTATAGGATTTAATACATATTTTTCAAATTATTTTTGAACAATATTTTTTACTCAACTTCAAAGGCTGCAATCCACGATTTCCATAGCATTCTTAATCAACTTTTTAAGGGTAATTTCAAACACTATAATTTAAGATTTTCACTATATTGTTGTTTTAGCAACATTTGAGGCTTCATTTCAAAATCTATAATTCACAATCTTTACAGTACTTCTAACCAACATTTTGAGCTCATTATTGAAGGCTATAATCCACGATTTACACAGTAATGGTGGTCAATTTTTAGGGTAATTTCAAAGGCTGCAACCATAATTTTCTGTGTAATTTTTATCAACTTTTAAAGATCATTAGATTCATTACTATAATCCACAATTTTCATAGTATTTTTCATCTGCATTTGATGATCAATTTTGAAGCCCATAATTCACGGTTTTTTTTACCTTTTTAATTAATCAAAATTTGAGAGTAATTTCAAAAGCTATAATCCAAGTTTTAAAAAAATTTGTTTTATCAACATTTAAGATTCAATTTTAAAGGCTAATGAACCACTTTAAACTTTAAGCTAGATCACGGCGCCGTAGGGGAGAGTTCAAATTAAGGCTCCAATTGGGGAACCTTAAACTTCAATCTCCATTTTCTTTTTGAGATTCCACCCCATATTGTGCCTCTCAATCATATGAAACTACCCTTTTTCATTCCTAACAGAAAACATATACTACTCGTATGTGAATTCAGACCAGTCCATTCCAGAGAGACAAATCACTTAGTAGAACCTTGAGATACTGAAGCAAAACAGCCTCAAGTTATGAAGAACAAAGTTTTAACTTCTCACAGGAATAATACACAAAAATGACACAAATTTGGTGTTAAGTGTCATTTAAACACACATACAACACACAATAAACATCATTTCGTTTAACAGAAATGAACAAACAGAGAATTTCTCTTACAAAACTGTCTGCTTCCTCCAACCATACAGGATACCATCTTATCAGATATAACTAACAAGAACAGGAATGCAATTTCCTAAAAGTGAGATGTGCACTTCTAACAAAGATAAGCAAACTTTACATAACATATTCATCTATTTTAGAATTTCTGAATATATAATAAGCAGTTAAAAATGTGAGATGGATCATATTTAAATAAATTAAAGTGAAAAAAGTTGAACCAAAAGATGCATTTCTTCGAGTAAGCTACATCATCATCTTGGAAACAGTTGCACATCAAGAGCACATTGCCTTCTCCAACACTTCCTGCAACTGCCCATTTTGATATGCCTCTGTTGCAGAATGAAAATTACAATCAAAAGAATAAGTATCAAATCGAAAATGAGATACCAGAAATGGTGCATTCAAATATGCAAACAGACACCAAAAAAATTTGATCTATTTAGGAACCTAGAATATCACATCAAATTTGATTATCAGAAGAAGAAACCCATATTAGGTGTACTTGGAAGCAAGGAATGAGACTTGGCAAAATCTCATGAAATTTTGGCGAAAATTTCATTTTTTTTAAATTATGAAAATAAAAAGGGCAAAATAAATAATTACATTTGTTTTAGGGTTTTTTCGAAAAAAAATTAGATTTTTTTTTAGGGTTTTTCCAAAAACATTTGGGGTTTTTCGTAAATTTCGAGGGTTTTTTCCTTCTAATTATCATTTGATGATTTTTGAAACCACCTGATTTTCTAATTATCATTTTTTCTACTTATATATTGATTTTTGAAGCCACTTCCTGATTTTTTAATTATATATTGATTTCATGTTTGTTTCATTTCTTGGTATTTGGGCTTCATTTAATATGTTTAATAGATTTATTTAATTGCATCTTATTTTTTCACATTTACCCTCGAAATTCATTATATATATTTCATGTATCCTCGAAATTTTTACGTTTTTTCTATATACGCCGAAATATTACTCTAAAATTTTCTTAAAATCAGAAGATTGAAATTAACTCAAAAAACGAAATCACAATCCTTGCTTGGAAGCAACGATTACTCTCACTGTAGCATCATTTTTCCAGCAATTGCAAGTTTTATCAGTTGGAATTTGATTCACCAACTGTGCTTTTTCTTGGAGGGTGATTAGTGGGGACGGGGACTCCTAGAAACGAAAGAAAAAATGGGCCTCTTCTGTCTTAAGAAGTCATTCTCACCTTTTACAGAGCAAAGCTAACAAATTCAAACCAAGGCGCCTTTCTTTCTATATTTGGCCATGACATTTTTTGGATGAAAGAGATTCCTCCTAAGGTCAAGTCAAGTGGTCAAATTCTTCGTCTTGATGCTAACCCATGGGAAACAACTGACAATTGATGTGTTGCAAAGAAGGGGAGTCATAATCACTAACAGGTGGTCTCTGGGGTGGAGAAAGAGTCAAGTACACACTTGTTCTTCACATGTCCTTTTTTCTAGACAAATCTGGAATCTCATTGGGCAAGAATCAATTGCTCTTATCCCTTCTGGGGGATGGTAACGGGGCGGATTGGGACAAATTTGTCTCCGCCTTGCCAGAGATTGCGGTTCCACAACCAATCCACCCCAACCAACCGTTAAGAAAAAAGTTTTCCATGCCCCAACCAACCTTTAAGAAAAAAATTGTCTTAAGAAGAAGAGGGAGCGATCTAATTTGAGAAAGAACCCTAAAAAAAATAGGGTAGTAGGGGAGGGAGAGTGTTTGGTAATGGAACCATACCCAATATGCGGTTGGCAGATTTTTTCATTGAAGAATAGGGTTCAAGAAATTGAAAATCCATATTTTCTTCTTTTTCCTTCTGTTATCCTCTTTCCTCTGATGTTGATCTTAGATCTAAGAAGCTTCTTGGCGCGTTGATCAAGTTCCTGATCGATGACTTTTTTCTTTTTTTTTGAAAAGTGAGCTGGGTTTTTATAGGATCCCATAACCTATCAATTTTTTGGAGTTGTTTTAGCTAAGGTGAGTTTCGGATTGCTCTGTTTCTTGATCTGGTTCGTTTCGGTTTCGTTCGCTCTGTTCTTCAAGTCTGGTAGTTCAGTTTCCTTTGTTGGTCCGCTTCCCACGTAATTGAATTTGAAACACTTAGTGACATAATTAGAGATTGGAGATTAGAGATTGAAGATTGAAGGAAATTGGGGATTGTTCTTTGGGTACAGAGAGAGATAATAATGAAAAGGGTTGTTCTTTTGGTACAGAGAGAAAATATAATGAGAATTTTGTTTATGTATTGGGATTGATGAAAATGCCCTTATGTGTAGGGATAGGACTTATGGTTTTTTTTTAATGTTATATGGGTATTTCAGTAATATCCTATATAAACGGATATCCACGAGGCGGATATGGCCAACGCTCTGAATCTGTGACGGATACAATTTGGATCCTTGTATCCGCCCAAAATCAGTGAAGACAAATCCAAGGTGGGGCAGGCGGATATCCGTGAAAATCTGCCCCACTGCCAGCCCTACTTCTGGTGATTGATTTATGCATTGGAAGGAAGGAAGGATGTTCCATGAAGGGAAGATGGCAGTGGTGGTTGATTTGGAAAGAAAGAAATAATATGATTTTTGAAGGAGTGAAAAAAGACATCATGGTTAAGGGGATAATTTGGGAGAAATTAAGCATCATGGTATTGTTTATTTATAGCTGGAGCAGGCTGGAAATCCCTTTTCAAGGTACTGAACTTCTGTATAAAACTTCAAGTTCAGTCCCATTATTGTAAGAGTCTGTCTGCTGTAAGCCTGTAATAACCCACAATCACATGTACAAAATGTGAAAGTGACATAATATAAATTAATGCCAAAGAAACTAGCTTGTGTATTTTAGTTACTTGGGAAAAAAACAATGTCAAACTTGATGTAACAAGCAATCTGGAAGAGCATACACTGTGCAGTTATCTTATTGTCAGTTGAAATAAATTACTTAAAACTAGTAAAACTTGCACTGTTTTTAGTTTTACTGTGCTAGTTTCTAATGGTGATTGTTACTGGTAGGGCTTCTGAAAAAGTGACAGTCCTACTGAAAATTAAAGGAAAGACTTAAAAAACTGAATGAAATGCAGAAGAAAACTAAGCAGAGGAACTAGTAAGATTTAGAATGTGTACCAAGAGTGATGTCACAGCCACCAAAGAACTCTCCATCAATGTAGAGTTGAGGGAAGGTTGGCCAACTGGAGTACTCCTTGAGTGCCTGGCGCAGCATATCATTCTCCAGTATGTTGAATGTTTCAAAAGCAACATTTGAGGACTTCAATATTTGGACAACAGTGTTGGAAAATCCACATTGTGGGAAATCTTTGGTTCCCTTCATGAAAAGAACTACTTTGTGCGATGTAACAAATTTATCCAAGGTAGTCTTCAATTCGGGAGTTAATGCTGGAAAAAGAGAGAGTTTAGAGTTGAGAGATGCAGATGAAATATTAAAATGACTTGAAGTAGCTAAAACAAAGTATGAAAACCAAAACATTGGGTGTTTTCTCCTCTCACTGTTTTAGGGTGAGATAGTTGCATTTTGGGTTAGAAGCTTTATCATGTAAGTTAACCTTTCCAATAGACGAAAATTGATAATTTTATATGAGCATAGGCTAAGAGCTTATATCTCAAAACGGCTAAACCGTGCTTGCTTTGACACTCCCATGACAACACTACTATTGAGGTTTGGCTTGAGTATTTTAGCAGGTGTGTGGTTGTCTGATAAGAAATTTTGATTGAGGCGAGGCAACAATAATTCAATCCAACCCCAGGTCAGAAAATTCTGACCCATTTTCCTTGGGGTCTCATACATGTTGGAATTGAGCAAGCCTAGGGGTGGGTTGCATTAGGGTGGGGTGGATAGGGAAGAATGATTAGTAAAGGAGGAGGGTCATGATTATCATCCAATTCCCAAGTGGGGGAAGGGATTAAGGGGATGGATCAATCCGCTGGGTGGGGTGGTGAATTGTTAAATATAAAGAAAGTGTAAATAAGATCAGGGGATAGATGGTTGTTACCGGAAGAGCAGCGGAAGGAGGGGGCAATCTTGTTCTTTCTCTTCCTATTCCCATTGAAGCTTAGGAATCCATAAGTGGCGGAATCAACAGAAGCAGCAAGCTTGGTGCAACTCTTCTTGCTGTAGTTATTGTGAAGAACAACGGAGACCGCGGAGGAGCTCTTCTTGGTGGTGGTAGATGGTGGTGATGCTACCAGACCACTTCCCCACGAGCTCAGGCTCAAACTATTCATCGTCGAAGAATGGGTTCCAACCAAGTGAAACTTCGATTCCGACTATCTCTCTCTCCCTCTCCTTCTGATCTTCTTTATTGCTGCGTGCGTGCGTGCGTGCTGCCCTCTTTAGTTTAGTTTAGTTTGGTATGGTTCACGTTGACTTTACCATCTAATCACACGAGTCATAGCCGCCCCACCCAAATCACGAAATTTTACAAAATATTTTTTATTTTGAAGTCACCGCTTATAAAATATGAAATATGTCAAAATTTATCTAAAAAAAAAAAGAAATAAATATTTTAAATCTCCTTATATTTTAACATGCTATAATGTTCTTTTAGTTTCAAAACTTTGTCATGTTAATAATTCTTATATAATATGTACGACACTACGAGTTATGTGAGACTATTTTATTTAATATTTAAGAGTTTAAAATGCATAACTTAAATTGTTAAATTCGAAATCACAATAAAAAATTTTATATTTTTTCTATACAAAACAAAATATCTCACGAAATATTTCTTAAAATCGAGGGACCGAAATTAACTCGAAAAACGAAATTACAATCCTTGCACCCAGTACAACCCCCCATTCATCATTCCAAAACCGAACTTGTGTTCATTCCGCCCAAAACAAATCTCAATCTTATCCTGTGGTAAAATAAATGAATAAATAAATTATAAAAAAAATCTTTCAAAAGATAATAGAAAAGGAAATACTAGCTGGCCCGTCCTCACAGCCTGTTCCATGGGACGGACCCTCCCAGGCACGTGCCTTTGGGAGGGCGTCTCGCACGTGATCAAAACCAAAGTTGAAAAAAAAAAAAAAGCGGGAAAACAAACTTTTGAAAGTTAAAAGAGCAGTTCATTCAATTTCTTCCCAAAACCTCACTTTTTTTCATCCTCTCCTCCTCCTCTGCGAATTGCTCCTCCTCATCGACTGCTCCTTGGGTGCTCTCTCGTAGGCTACGCCCCTATCCCTCCCTCTCCTCTAATTTGTTGTACACTCCGGAGAAGAAAAGACGAAGACGTTGAAGAAGCAGGAAAGATTGGAACTTGAGGTCGCCATTGAGAGGTAAACATCGAGACTCTATTTGGGTTTTGCTTTGTTCGACTGTTTCCAACTTTATCAACAAGGGTTTTGGGTTTTGGGGGTGTAAGGTAAACATCGAGACTCTATTCGGTTGAGTGAACTATCTGTAATGTGGAGGTGACAGATATATCTCTATCCTAACTTGTGTTAAAGCATTAATGCTTTAAGAGAACCTCCTTCTGTCTGTAAAAAAAAAGCCCATTCTTTGCGATACATTTTGATGTTAGAAATGGCGCTCTTTAGCAATAGTTGGCGACTAGGGTGACCTTAGGTGCCACATTTTCACCCATGTCCTGTTTCATAGATATGAAACTTTCTTTTTCCTTGACTTAGATAATCATATTTGTCTTTGATATTAGTAAAAGGGGGAGGAAAAAAAAATCGTTTTTCTGAGATTCAAAGAGGAAGATAAAAGAAGAGAGAAGAGGAGAAAGACATCTAAATCCCTCAATCTTCTTTGCAAATTAGTTCATAGGCGAAGAACTTCTCTTCGGGTTAGATGGGTGTTTGTTAAATCTGTTGTCTTTCCTTTGGGTTCAGGGTGTAATTGTTTACTCGAGCAAAATAAGATTTCGTTTGGGGGATGAGCTGCTCCCTTCATTCATTGATATATGCATGTTCAATAGTTGTTATGACGCTCAACTTTATAATTTCACTTGGTTTTGGAAGAAAGATTCCCAGTATTTCTTTCCCCTCCTATAGGATTACAGACCTGTTGCGCTTTGAGCGAGTAGAAGATATCATATTTTTGTTCTTTTGAAATTGGCGAGTATGCATATTTTGAATTTTACTTGTCTTCTTTTCCTTCATATTTTTTTGAAAAAGAAGCTTCAAATTTAATTGTTGTTGTTGTGATAAATGTTTGCTTTGTTTCATTTGGTTTAGTTTGCTCTATTACAACTCACAGAGTCTTCACCACCATGAGTTTACTAGTAGTTTCCCTCAATCTCTGTTTTTTATCCAAATTCTCCTCTAATGGTGCAGAATTGTGGTGGGTTCAGGATGCAATCCCTCTACAAAACCCTATGCGTGGCTATAAATCAGTTCATAGCTAAAAGCTGTACATTTATGCAACTTTGATGGATAACGTTGTATTATCCTACATACTCCTTTGTGGTGTCCATGTAGAAGTGAAGCCAAGGTCTTATTTTTCTTCAGTTTTGTACTGATAGTCTAGCCTAATGCATTTGGGATATAGATGCTTGGGGGTTTCAAATACGCGCTAATGTATAAGTCTTGCATTTCTTAAGAGTTGATAGAATCAAGTTTTTTGGTTGTATTTATCCTCTTGTGGCAAAATTTTGGTGGGTTTATGATGCAGTCCTTTTCCAAAACTCTATCTATGGCTAAAAAACAGTTCCTAGTTGGGTTTATGATGCATGTAGGACTTATTTATTTATTTTTTAATTTAATTAGATAGATGTTGGTTTAATCATCAAAGCACAACATTGTTAGTTATCGCCACTGGTGGAGTTGTCACAGTTCTGGATTCTTTCTAAGAACACTCTTTTTTGTTTCAGAGATACAGGCTAACAGAAGTAGTAAGCACTGTTAAAGACGGAGTTGCATCGCCCCGAACCATGTCATCCTCTGAGCGGCAATAGCTACAAATAAGAGCTTTCAATCTGTTAGAGGAATTGTTCCTACAAAGAAAGTATTCTCCAAGAGGAGATAGCTTAGCTTCTAATGTGTTATAGTACTATTGTCTTGTAAATCTGAAATGAAAATATTTTTGTTGACTGCCGCTTTAATATAAATATATATATATATATATATGTTCAATGCAAAAGCTCTGGAAATTCATGCAATTCGATATGAATTTTTCAAAAGACGAAATTATTTGCAACACTAAAAACAATCACAAGCCCACTGAAATTTATGCTCCCAGGAAATAGGATAATTACAATATCAGAGAGAACAGAGAAGGGAAAGCTTCAGCTTTCAGAAGAATACAATTTCTCAAGGGAGCCAATCCCTATGGTAACTAGTAGTTGATACATTTCAACTATTGAAAACTATCTAAATTATGAACAATGTGAGCATAAAATTGAAAACAGAAGCAAAAATATTTCAAATTCAAAGCAAGGAAACATAATGAAAATGTTGCTTGAGAAGCTGGGTTCATCATTTATATCAAATATTCAGAAACAACCAAAAACAATTTCGTACTCAGACACTTGGTACATGGTTTTGTTGTAAAATACAAAGCATTCTTGAAACATTTACTGCTTTTCTTCTCTGCAACAAGCTTCAGCAATGACCTCTATAACTTATACATATTTACAACATAATGCCTTGTTTGACATCTAACACCTAACAACAACAAATCAAGGTCGAAACTGATGCTGATAGACCATATCATCCTCACCTTCTGATAGATTTAACTGACTACAGGTTGTCTTACTTTCAGCTTGGACACTTGAGATCGGGCTTTCTGCTGCAATTGACGCTGAGCTAATGCTCTCTCCTCTGAACTGCAAGAACTTCAAATGAACATGCTTGTTTGAACTTCAATGGATGTACCAACAGACTGCTAGGATTTCCTACTCCTTGACAACCTCCTTTGCATCTGTTAGCCTGTATTATTTTAACGTAAGCTATTATTTAACAGTGCTTACTACTTCTGTTAGCCTGTATCTCTGAAACAAAAAAGAGTGTTCTTAGAAAGAATCCAGAACTGTGACAACTCCACCAGTGGCGATAACTAACAATGTTGTGCTTTGATGATTAAACCAACATCTATCTAATTAAATTAAAAAATAAATAAATAAGTCCTACATGCATCATAAACCCAACTAGGAACTGTTTTTTAGCCATAGATAGAGTTTTGGAAAAGGACTGCATCATAAACCCACCAAAATTTTGCCACAAGAGGATAAATACAACCAAAAAACTTGATTCTATCAACTCTTAAGAAATGCAAGACTTATACATTAGCGCGTATTTGAAACCCCCAAGCATCTATATCCCAAATGCATTAGGCTAGACTATCAGTACAAAACTGAAGAAAAATAAGACCTTGGCTTCACTTCTACATGGACACCACAAAGGAGTATGTAGGATAATACAACGTTATCCATCAAAGTTGCATAAATGTACAGCTTTTAGCTATGAACTGATTTATAGCCACGCATAGGGTTTTTAGAGGGATTGCATCCTGAACCCACCACAATTCTGCACATTAGAGGAGAATTTGGATAAAAAACAGAGATTGAGGGAAACTACTAGTAAACTCATGGTGGTGAAGACTCTGTGAGTTGTAATAGAGCAAACTAAACCAAATGAAACAAAGCAAACATTTATCACAACAACAACAATTAAATTTGAAGCTTCTTTTCAAAAAAATATGAAGGAAAAGAAGACAAGTAAAATTCAAAATATGCATACTCGCCAATTTCAAAGAACAAAAATATGATATCTTCTACTCGCTCAAAGCGCAACAGGTCTGTAATCCTATAGGAGGGGAAAGAAATACTGGGAATCTTTCTTCCAAAACCAAGTGAAATTATAAAGTTGAGCGTCATAACAACTATTGAACATGCATATATCAATGAATGAAGGGAGCAGCTCATCCCCCAAACGAAATCTTATTTTGCTCGAGTAAACAATTACACCCTGAACCCAAAGGAAAGACAACAGATTTAACAAACACCCATCTAACCCGAAGAGAAGTTCTTCGCCTATGAACTAATTTGCAAAGAAGATTGAGGATTTAGATGTCTTTCTCCTCTTCTCTCTCTTTTATCTTCCTCTTTGAATCTCAGAAAAACGATTTTTTTTTCCTCCCCCTTTTACTAATATCAAAGACAAATATGATTATCTAAGTCAAGGAAAAAGAAAGTTTCATATCTATGAAACAGGACATGGGTGAAAATGTGGCACCTAAGGTCACCCTAGTCGCCAACTATTGCTAAAGAGCGCCATTTCTAACATCAAAATGTATCGCAAAGAATGGGCTTTTTTTTTACAGACAGAAGGAGGTTCTCTTAAAGCATTAATGCTTTAACACAAGTTAGGATAGAGATATATCTGTCACCTCCACATTACAGATAGTTCACTCAACCGAATAGAGTCTCGATGTTTACCTTACACCCCAAAACCCAAAACCCTTGTTGATAAAGTTGGAAACAGTCGAACAAAGCAAAACCCAAATAGAGTCTCGATGTTTACCTCTCAATGGCGACCTCAAGTTCCAATCTTTCCTGCTTCTTCAACGTCTTCGTCTTTTCTTCTCCGGAGTGTACAACAAATTAGAGGAGAGGGAGGGATAGGGGCGTAGCCTACGAGAGAGCACCCAAGGAGCAGTCGATGAGAGGAGCAATTCGCAGAGGAGGAGGAGAGGATGAAAAAAAGTGAGGTTTTGGGAAGAAATTGAATGAACTGCTCTTTTAACTTTCAAAGTTTGTTTTCCCGCTTTTTTTTTTTTTTCAACTTTGGTTTTGATCACGTGCGAGACGCCCTCCCAAAGGCACGTGCCTGGGAG